>CAUPSG010000475.1:0-180381 GCA_963513935.1 Aphrophora alni
AATGTCCTGAAACTGAACACTTGAAAATGGCTGAATAGCCGAAACGGCCGTCGTTGAGAAAAAACGCAAAAAACTACTGGACGGTGAGTAATTTAATAAATTATAATTAACAGTAGTCGGTATGGCAACAAACAATAATAAAACAACATATTAGTATCTCTCTCTCTCTTTCTCCCTCCATCTCCCTCTCTCTCTCTCTCTCTCTCTCTCTCTCTCTCTCTCTCTCTCTCTCTCTCTCTCTCTCTCTCTCTCTCTCTCTCTCTCTCTCTCTCTCTCTCTCTCTCTCTCTCTCTCTCTCTCTCTCTCTCTCTCTCTCTCTCTCTCTCTCTCTCTCTCTCTCTCTCTCTCTCTCTCTCTCTCTCTCTCTCTCTCTCTCTCTCAGAAATACGATTTCAGCGTTAATAAAACCTCAGAGGTTGACTTGTTACAGTAATCCTGAGGGACCCTGGATGGATCTACATCTTTTTAAAGTAGTCTTGGGTTAAATCCCTCTCTCTTACATCAGGTCTCTCATGACCAACTCTTGTTTTCTTACCAACCTGACGCTATTAGAGTATTCGAAAGCTAAAGGTTTTTATTTCATGTCAAGTTCTTCTTTATAATAATGACTTAATTTCTAACAATCATATCGACCCCCATGTAGTTTTTAGTTGATATGTCAAAAATTAATGATTGTTTTGGAAAAATTAACAACAAAACCTACAATGAACCTTAAATTTTGTGATTCAAACTCGATTGCAATGCCGTTTTGGACTAGGAAACAATTTTTCCTACAAGGCCCAAGGAACCAACTTTTGGACATTGTATTTTGATCGAGCTGGATAAGTTATCACAATGGCACCCAACAACTTGTTTACTATTCTTTGACTGTTTGAAAGCTAACTCCTGTTTAAAAGAGTTTTAGGAGTGCCTTCATTTGGTGGACGTACTATAACGTTAATATTATTTCATTGTAATGGCAATCTACATTATTAATTTAATAAAGGATCTAAAGGACGGGATAAAATTTCTTAATTTTCTTGATAAGAAATATTTCACTTTCCACTCTGGTGAGGGAAATTAAAACTACTTTTAAATAGCTCTACTCTAAGCACCTGAGTACAGATGTCAACTAATGCCTCTTAGATGACATGTATCCTGATGGCAGTGGTAACACATGTATGTTACGTGTACAACCTTGAGGGGGTTGTTAAACTTAAGTAAGAACGTGTGTTTCCCAAGATAAACCCTCCAAAGCTTCCATCCCTCTGAGCTCAAGGTGTTTGTTTCCTAAATACGTTTTGATAACCTTTTTTTTTTTTTACTTGCCGCAATATAATATGTATACAGAGTTTCGATTTTATCAGCTATACAAACTGTATCGTTCCTATGGTAATGTAAGTTTACAAAAAAAATACATTTGTTGTACACAATTTCTATACACTTGACTTATTGATCTAAATAGTCCACATCTATTTTCCAAACTGTGTCAAGATTCATTAGTCACAAACGTTTAATAATTAATTAAACCCTAACCTCAAAAAGTTGTAGTGACTCAAGAATTGTATTTGTAAGAAAATGAAATTGTTTCCTTTTTGTAAACACAATTTCCAATCAAAATAGTTCTCATTCATAACAGGTCAAAGACAATGATATTATTGACTAAACAATTCTGTTACAAACAATACCAGAACTTCAATTGGGTATCTGCTTAAAGATAAGGAAACTACTAAATAGTTTTTAATCGTACTTGGAAAATTAAAAAAATCATTTACATATTTTTAATGCAATGATTATTTTAAATGTAAAACATATTTGAGTAAGCTTAGGTCAGGGTTAGAAATTACATTTTGTTAGAGAGACGGAGTTGGCATCGTTAAATGCAATATAGAAATCTCCAAATTGTTATCTAATTTATCATGTTATTAGTTCATGAAATGTGAACAAAAAAGTGTCTTCAAATAGCATATTAATTGAGTTAAATAATTCAATATATTTCTAAACGAGCACACTATAATCCCTATCATGGCAAGAATTTCATGATTCTATCTTTTGTTTTTCTATCGTGCTTATGTACCGACAACAAAGACAACGGACGAACTGCATGAAGGTCTTATATCACTCTATCGGTTTTCCGAGGCCGTGTGAAGATCAGTCAAAAAACCCGTCGACATTTCTGGTAAGTAAAAATGTATATTTTTTAAGAGATTGTCGTTATTGTAACACCACTTTTTAAAGTACTTTTAACGTATGTACTGGCTACAGTACTATTTATTGCATGTACAAGAAGTTCTAAATAATAATTGTGTTAACCTATACTAGCATAATGGCACTATTAAAATCTTACCTTTCTAATTTGTATTTTTTAAAGATTACAAAGTAAAGCTTCTCCAACCAGCCCATCTTACCTGGAACAAGAAATAACAATTATAAGTAAGAGTGTAAGTTAATTGTAACAATTATAAAATATACAGTGAACAGTGTACGCGAAAATGTAACAGTATATTGTGAAATTGTAACAGTTATAAATAACAGCATAGGTTAAAATACAATTGTTACAACTAACGGGTCAAAACAATAACAGATATGAATAAACTATGTTAACATTTTGTCGAGTAGACGATATGGCAAATATATAGTTGGGGTGTCTGTGTAGAGTCGACGATGTGGTAAGTATATAGTTGAAATGTCTGTGTCTAGTCGACGATGTGGTAAGTATATAGTTGAGATGTCTGTGTCTAGTCGACGATGTGGTAAGTATATAGTTGAGATGTCTGTGTCTAGTCGACGATGTGGTAAGTATATAGTTGAGATGTCTGTGTCTAGTCGACAATGTGGTAAGTATATAGTTGAGATGTCTGTGTCGAGTCGACGATGTGGTAAGTATATAGTTGAGATGTCTGTGTCTAGTCGACGATGTGGTAAGTATATAGTTGAGATGTCTGTGTCTAGTCGACGATGTGGTAAGTATATAGTTGAGATGTCTGTGTCGAGTCGACGATGTGGTAAGTATATAGTTGAGATGTCTGTGTCGAGTCGACGATGTGGTAAGTATATAGTTGAGATGTCTGTGTCTAGTCGACGATGTGGTAAGTATATAGTTGAGATGTCTGTGTCTAGTCGACGATGTGGTAAGTATATAGTTGAGATGTCTGTGTCTAGTCGACGATGTGGTAAGTATATAGTTGAGATGTCTGTGTCTAGTCGACGATGTGGTAAGTATATAATTGAGATGTCTGTGTCGAGTTGACGATGTGGTAAGTATATAGTTGAGATGTCTGTGTCTAGTCGACGATGTGGTAAGTATATAGTTGAGATGTCTGTGTCGAGTCGACGATGTGGTAAGTATATAGTTGAGATGTCTGTGTCTAGTCGACGATGTGGTAAGTATATAGTTGAGATGTCTGTGTCTAGTCGACGATGTGGTAAGTATATAGTTGAGATGTCTGTGTCTAGTCGACGATGTGGTAAGTATATAGTTGGGGTGTCTGTATGGAGTCGAGTCATCGATGTGGTAAGTATATAGTTGGGGTGTCTGTATGGAGTCGAGTCATCGATGTGGTAAGTATATAGTTGGGGTGTCTGTATGGAGTCGAGTCATCGATGTGGTAAGTATATAGTTGAGATGTCTGTGTCGAGTTGATGATGTGGTAAGTATATAGTTGAGATGCAGGTGTCGAGTTGACGATGTGGTAAGTATATAGTTCAGATGTCTGTGTCGAGTCAACGATGTGGTAAGTATATAGTTGAGATGTCTGTGTCGAGTTGACGATGTGGTAAGTATATAGTTGAGATGTCTGTGTCGAGTTGACGATGTGGTAAGTATATAGTTGAGATGCAGGTGTCGAGTTGACGATGTGGTAAGTATATAGTTGAGATGTCTGTGTCGAGTCAACGATGTGGTAAGTATATAGTTGAGATGCAGGTGTCGAGTTGACGATGTGGTAAGTATATAGTTCAGATGTCTGTGTCGAGTCAACGATGTGGTAAGTATATAGTTGAGATGTCTGTGTCGAGTCATCGATGTGGTAAGTATATAGTTGAGATGTCTGTGTCGAGTTGACGATGTGGTAAGTATATAGTTGAGATGCAGGTGTCGAGTTGACGATGTGGTAAGTATATAGTTCAGATGTCTGTGTCGAGTCAACGATGTGGTAAGTATATAGTTGAGATGTCTGTGTCGAGTTGACGATGTGGTAAGTATATAGTTGAGATGTCTGTGTCGAGTTGACGATATGGTAAGTATATAGTTGAGATGTCTGTGTCGAGTCGACGATGTGGTAAGTATATAGTTGAGATGTCTGTGTCTAGTCGACGATGTGGTAAGTATATAGTTGAGATGTCTGTGTCTAGTCGACGATGTGGTAAGTATATAGTTGAGATGTCTGTGTCTAGTCGACGATGTGGTAAGTATATAGTTGAGATGTCTGTGTCGAGTCGACGATGTGGTAAGTATATAGTTGAGATGTCTGTGTCTAGTCGACGATGTGGTAAGTATATAGTTGAGATGTCTGTGTCGAGTCGACGATGTGGTAAGTATATAGTTGAGATGTCTGTGTCTAGTCGACGATGTGGTAAGTATATAGTTGAGATGTCTGTGTCTAGTCGACGATGTGGTAAGTATATAGTTGAGATGTCTGTGTCGAGTCGACGATGTGGTAAGTATATAGTTGAGATGTCTGTGTCTAGTCGACGATGTGGTAAGTATATAGTTGAGATGTCTGTGTCTAGTCGACGATGTGGTAAGTATATAGTTGAGATGTCTGTGTCTAGTCGACGATGTGGTAAGTATATAGTTGGGGTGTCTGTATGGAGTCGAGTCATCGATGTGGTAAGTATATAGTTGGGGTGTCTGTATGGAGTCGAGTCATCGATGTGGTAAGTATATAGTTGGGGTGTCTGTATGGAGTCGAGTCATCGATGTGGTAAGTATATAGTTGGGGTGTCTGTATGGAGTCGAGTCATCGATGTGGTAAGTATATAGTTGAGATGTCTGTGTCGAGTTGACGATGTGGTAAGTATATAGTTGAGATGCAGGTGTCGAGTTGACGATGTGGTAAGTATATAGTTCAGATGTCTGTGTCGAGTCAACGATGTGGTAAGTATATAGTTGAGATGTCTGTGTCGAGTTGACGATGTGGTAAGTATATAGTTGAGATGTCTGTGTCGAGTTGACGATGTGGTAAATACATAGTTGAGATGTCTGTGTCGAGTTGACGATGTGGTAAGTATATAGTTGAGATGTCTGTGTCGAGTCGACGATGTGGTAAGTATATAGTTAAGATGTCTGTGTCGAGTCGACGATGTGGTAAGTATATAGTTGAGATGTCTGTGTCGAGTTGACGATGTGGTAAATACATAGTTGAGATGTCTGTGTCGAGTTGACGATGTGATAATACATTGTTGATTTATTGTAGTAATACAAATACATAGTTGAGATGTAGGTGTCTAGTCGACGATGTGACAGCGTCGATACAATTCCCCTTTTGTGTTATATCCCTTCGGTTAGATGAGATTGGATTTTAAGATATTAATATGTGGTTTTTATTCACGATTTCATAAGCGCAGAACTCGGAACATAATACCTATCGTTCCACTTTATATTATACACATTTCAATTTCTTATATTTTTCTCAAAAGAGAAAAAATAAAGTGTCAAAAGACAATGGGAAGTTGCTTTAAAATACTTTTCTTTTGAAGAAATCGATGCGTCTCGTGTTGTTCAAGAGTCGCTTTTTAAGGAGAGAAGGTTGACAATAGCTTTCTTACATTATCACTTAAATTCATCATTTTACAGACAAAATATTTCAAACATATTTCAATTTTCATCTCGGTAAGATTAAAATTGACAGTTAACAGGTGATACTGAAATGTCTTTCATCTCGCACACGCCATTTTTAATTGTTAAAAACTCGAAAACATGACACAGTCGCAAAAAAAATCTAAATACGTATTTCAGACGATTTAAAAGATTTTAATTTGAGTCTTTACGTTTAGTTTTATAGTGGATATTAACCAAGATATGATTGAAAAGAAAAGTGAAGAAAACAAGCAAAAATTAAAAATCCATCATTTCATGATAACAATATTATTTTGCCTAAATAACAATTTCACATAAACTTTTTATTACGATTCAATAAAAACTAATTCATAAATTATTATATTGTATTTGATAATTGTAAATATGGCAAAAATAATAATTAGGTTTCACAAATTTTACACTTCAATCGTTATTTTTTAATGTGTATCTATATTACAAATAAAATTGTTTCACAATTTAGTAGTGTGATTATTTATTTAAAAATTCTGAAAAACTATGTTCCATTTAAAAGATTACAACAATGTCACTGACACAGAATACTTATAGAAATATCAAAAAATCGGGACGTTTTATATTGAACATAAAATGATAACTGTACGTTACAATGGTTTTTATATGTTTAGCTATAAAACTAACATCCTATGAAGTACTGAACATGAGAATCATAAAATAACCCTTTCTTTGTCATCCTTTTCATCCCCTTCCCTTTAGAAAGCGACTCTTGGGAGAATTTTCGACTCTTTGATTTGTCGTAGAGCAAGTAACGCAACTACTTTTATTACATTTTATTTTTTATATTTGTTGTTGTTGTACGTTATATTTCTAACACAGACAAGCTAAATATAAAATATAAATTTTCAATAAAACCTAGTTCGAGGTTTGACGTTTTTAAAAAGAAATTAACCAAATTAAAGGAATAGCTCTATTTACTGGTTTTGAAACTAGAGTTGTTAACATCTTAAGGAAACAGAGACAAAAGATTGACAGAATAAATCCTACGACTCTCCAAGCCGAAAAAGTAAAGTCAGATATTGTAGTTTACCTTCATTCAGCCCTCACCAATGGTTTGGAGTCCATCTTTAACAATTCTGGACATTAAGATAGCTTACAATGTCAAAACAACCTTACAAATTTATTAGGCAATCCTAAAGACAAAATTCCATTCTTGGAAACGACAGATATTTATGAAGTCGGTTGTAACTAACGCGACAAGGTGTATCAAGTCCAAACAAAGAGAAAAATCGTAAGCTCATATTAAGTGCGATAGACCAGAGATATCTAGTGTAGCTGAGTACATACCATGAATATGGAATACTGAATGTGAAAATGGTTAAGAGCGTTACCCCCAATATGTTGTTAAATAGCTATGAAAACGTTTTCACTGCTAAAACTAAAAGCGATTCACTACTTAACCCAGATTATTCTTAATTCATATTTATTCTCTTTGTTGAAACTTAGGTAATATATCTTTACATTAATTAGCCGTTAATCACTTGCATTTTTGTATTAAGTATTCTATTGGTTTGTTAAATGTGTTAGGATTGGTTTCATTGAACTGTCTGGACTCTTTATTTTCAAAAAAAATCGAATGGTTCAGTTCTCAATTAACCTTTATTAACAAGAATAACCATCTCCTATCTTTATTATATCCATTATCTAAGTTATAGTTTGATTGGTGTAGCTCGTGTATCACTGAAGAGGACGACCTTGTCGTCGAAACGCGTCTGATACTTAGGCGTATTTTTTATGAGAATTGTGTTCTGTGTGTTTGTTATATTGAATCTCCTATCTTATAACAATATTCTTATTGCTACTATTAATCCAGAATGACTCTAATTGCTGTGTCTCACAGATCTGACTGTACGTTATAGTTATTTATATGACTGATATAATTACAAGTTTCTTAATACACGAAGTTTGCTCACCCTCGAAGCCTCAATTCACCTAGAAAGCTTTTACTCGACAAATCCGTCTGTGTATCTTCAGAAATCCTGCAGAACCTTCCCTTGATCAATCTTGGCCCATTGACCAAATTTCCTCCCACCCAAGGGTTTATATATCATTATAGCATCAATTACGTCCGTCTTGCTTACATGGTAAGTCACATTTTTTCAGGTCTGTCACAATAATTGTTTTCATACTGGCTTCTTTAAAATAACTTAGACTCTATTTCTAACTAAGATCATACTAATTTGTAATACATGTAACACATTTTGTTATTGTCATTAATAGTAAGTGTTCGTAGCTACTAAAAATTGATGTCTTATTTGTCAATTATTCAAAGCAATATTTTCACGTATCTTCATTATTGTTCATTAGGTATGTAGTTTTACGTATTGTTGGTAACACTATATCATTTTTCAAAATTTATGTAGTGTTATGATGTATTATGGTAACATTATATTTTAGTAATTATTTTCTCCGAATTAGCTGTATAGTTTTATAAATTTATAACATCAACTTCTGGCCATCTCCAAGGATAGGGACAGGTACTATTTAGCCTCTGCTAGTAGATGTTTTCTTCAAAAAGGCTTATGACGTGGTTTAACTATGAATGGCCGATCCTCCTAAACTGATTGTATGTTTAGTTTTGTAAGTGTTATTTTATTTTGTTAATATTAGTTTAGAACCCAACCGATGATGGTACTTCAGATTTCCGAAATGTACATAAGGGAACTGTAATAACATAGGCTAATAGAAGTTTATTTGTGTTGTGTTATTGTACCTAACTTGTAGTACGAGACTTTGTGTTTACAATTGTTTGAGAATGTTATGGTTTACAATAACTTTCACTTTTAACCGTAACTCCTGAATCAGAAATATCTAGAAGATATAAAGTAGTTGTTGTTTGAACTTGTGGATTGTGTTTCTATGTGGGAAAGTTAGGAATGTAAATTGCAAAGGAACCTCCCCCGAGTAAATAACATAATCGATATTTCGTCACCACAAAATGAGTAAATTCACGTTCCCTTTCGAGTAACAAGCAAACACTTACGTATGCTATTCAAGAACATGGTTTCAGATTGATGTGGAGGGATTGAATCTCCCTCTATACACAGATGTGTCGGAGTGATTATGTAAACATTAGTAGAATGGCTTTCCTAGATTAACAAACACGAGCACAGATGTAGAATCGCCCTCACTCACACGGTAAATTAATTTATATCTGTGGCATTGGTTATGCAGGGACCACACTTAAAACTACGAGCGCCGTATATTAAACAAGCTGACCATTAGTGAACAAAACTTTGCCACATCGACAAATCTGACTCAAACATATACAGAGTAGTTTAAAAGTATCTATACAAAAATACAAGCAGGTTTATTATACAATGTAGTGGAGATACAATATATAATACAATTGATGTGATGTATAGAGATTTAATAATATAGAGAGAATAAATCGGAGAATATCTACAAGCAAAAGAAATAAATTTGAAATATATACGCAGACATTTGCTATTATTGTATTTATAAAAATGTATACACGACGTTTCGAGAGTATAAGGCAACTCTAGTTATCAACAGATAAAGCTACAACAAGAAACGATCAAACATAACATTCTAATACATGACAAGGACAGGCTTGTGGGAATCTTTGTTAGGTTATTCGTTATAATTCCCAACATGTCCCTAGAGTACAACTACGATTTTGAAACGTCGATGTATTATTTTTATATATGTTAAACTCAAACTTCAAGTTCAGTTTCGGTATCCAAGTCACTATTAATCTTGGCGGACTTTATTGGGTCATCTTCGGCCAATTTATATTTGGAATCTCTCGTGAACGACAATGGGAAGTTTCAAAATAGCTTGGCGGACTTTGTTGGGTCATCTTCAGCCAATCCAGATTTGGAATCTCCCGTGAACGTCAACGGGTAAATTCAAAATAACTTGGCGGACTTTGTTGTGTCATATGCGGCCAAGTGTGTTTTGTTATCTCCCGTGAACGACAACAGGAGGTTTCATAATAGCTTGGCGGACTACGTTGGGTCATCTTCGGCCAAATGAGTTTTTGAATCACCCGTGAACGTCTCGGGAAGTTTCAAAATAGCTTGGCGGACTTTGTTGGGTCATCTTCGGCCAATTCTGATTTCGAGTCTCCCGTGAACGACAACGGGAAATTGCAAAATAGCTTGGCGGACTTTGTTGTGTCATCTTCGGCCAATTCAGATTTGGAATCTCCCGTGAACGTCAACGGGAAATTTCAACATAGCTGGGCTCACTTTGTTGGGTCATCTTCGGCCAATTCAGATTTGTAGTCTCCCGTTAACGTCTACGGGAAATTTCAATATTGTTTGGCGGACTTTGTTGGAACATCTTCTACCAATTGAGATATGGAATCTCCCATGAACGTCAACGTGATATTTCAAAATTGTTTGGCGGACTTTGTTGGGTCATCTTCGGCCAATTCAGGTTTGGAGTCTCCCGTGAACGTCTACGGAAAGTTTCAAAATAGCTTGGCGGACTTTGTTGGGTCATCTTCGGCCAATTCTGATTTCGAGTCTCCCGTGAACGACAACGGGAAATTGCAAAATAGCATGGCGGACTTTGTTGGGTCATCTTCGGCCAATTCAGATTTGTAGTCTCTCGTGAACGACAACGGGAAATTGCATAATAGCTTGGCGGACTTTGTTGTGTCATCTTCGGCCAATTCAGATTTGGAATCTCCCGTGAACGTCAACGGGAAATTTCAACATAGCTTGGCGGATTTTGTTGGGGCATCTTTGGCCAATTCAGATTTGGACTCTCCCGTGAACGTCTCGGGAAGTTTCAAAATAGCTTGGCGGACTTTGTTGGGTCTTCTTCGGCTAATTCAGATTTGAAATCTCCCGTGAACGACAACGGGAAATTGCAAAATAGCTTGGCGGACTTTGTTGGGTCATCTTCGGCCAATTCAGATTTCGAGTCTCCCGTGAACGACAACGAGAAATTACAATATAGCTTGGCGGACTTTGTTGGGTCATCTTCGGCCAATTAAGATTTGGAGTCTCCCGTGAACATCTACGGGAAATTTCAAAATTGTTTGGCGGACTTTGTAGGGTCATCTTCGGCCAATTCAGGTTTGGACTCTCCCGTGAACTTCTCGGGAAGTTTCAAAATAGCTTGGCGGACTTTGATGGGTCATCTTCGGCCAATTCTGATTTCGAGTTTCCCGTGAACGACAACGGGAAATTGCATAATAGCTTGGCGGACTTTGTTGTGTCATCTTCGGCCAATTCAGATTTGTAGTCTCCCGTGAACGTCTACGGGAAATTTCAATATTGTTTGGCGGACTTTGTTGGAACATCTTCTGCCAAATGAGATATGGAATCTCTCGTGAACGTCAACGGGATATTTCAAAATTGTTTGGCGGATTTTGTTGGGTCATCTTCGGCCAATTCAGGTTTGGAATCTCCCGTGAACGTCTACGGAAAGTTTCAAAGTAGCTTGGCGGACTTTGTTGGGTCATCTTCGGCCAATTCAGATTTGGAATCTCCCGTGAACGTCTACGGGAAATTTCAACATAGCTTGGCGCACTTTGTTGGGTCATCTTCGGCCAATTCAGATTTCGAGTCTCCCGTGAACGACAACGGGAAATTACAAAATTACTTGGCGGACTTTGTTGGGTCATCTTCGGCCAATTCAGATTTGAAGTCTCCCGTGAACGACAACGGGAAATTACAAAATAGCTTGGCGGACTTTGTCGGGTCATCTTCGGCCAATTCAGATTTGGAGTCTCCCGTGAACATCTACGGGAAATTTCAAAATTGTTTGGCGGACTTTGTTGGGTCATCTTCGGCCAATTCTGATTTCGAGTCTCCCGTGAACGACAACGGGAAATTGCAAAAGAGCTTGGCGGACTTTGTTGGGTCATCTTCGGCCAATTCAGATTTCACCTCCCGTGAACGACAACGGGAAATTACAAAATAGCTTGGCGGACTTTGTTGGGTCATCTTCGGCCAATTCAGATTTGGAGTCTCCCGTGAACATCTTCGGGAAATTTCAAAATTGTCTGGCGGACTTTGTAGGGTCATCTTCGGCCAATTCAGGTTTGGACTCTCCCGTGAACGTCTCGGGAAGTTTCAAAATAGCTTGGCGGACTTTGATGGGTCATCTTCGGCCAATTCTGATTTCGAGTCTCCCGTGAACGACAACGGGAAATTGCATAATAGCTTGGCGGACTTTGTTGTGTCATCTTCGGCCAATTCAGATTTGGAATATCCCGTGAACGTCAACGGGAAATTTCAACATAGCTTGGCGGTCTTTGTTGGGGCATCTTCGGCCAATTCAGATTTGTAGTCTCCCGTGAACGTCTACGGGAAATTTCAATATTGTTTGGCGGACTTTGTTGGAACATCTTCTGCCAATTGAGATATGGAATCTCCCGTGAACGTCAACGGGATATTTCAAAGATGTTTGGCGGATTTTGTTGGGTCATCTTCGGCGAATTCAGGTTTGGAGTCTCCCGTGAACGTCTACGGAAAGTTTCAAAATAGCTTGGCGGACTTTGTTGGGTCATCTTCGGCCAATTCAGATTTGTAGTCTCCCGTAAACGTCTACGGAAAGTTTCAAAATGGCTTGGCGGACTTTGTTGGGTCATCTTCGGCTTTTCTGATTTCGAATCTCCCGTGAACGAAAACGGGAAATTGCAAAATAGCTTGGCGGACTTTGTTGGGTCATATTCGGCCAATTCTGATTTCGAGTCTCCCGTGAACGACAACAGGAAATTGCAAAATAGCTTGGCGGACTTTGTTGGGTCATCTTCGGCCAATTCAGATTTCACCTCCCGTGAACGACAACGGGAAATTACAAAATAGCTTGGCAGACTTTGTTGGGTCATCTTCGGCCAATTCAGATTTGGAGTCTCCCGTGAACATCTACGGGAAATTTCAAAATTGTCTGGCGGACTTTGTAGGGTCATCTTCGGCCAATTCAGGTTTGGACTCTCCCGTGAGCGTCTCGGGAAGTTTCAAAATAGCTTGGCGGACTTTGATAGGTCATCTTCGGCCAATTCTGATTTCGAGTCTCCCGTGAACGACAACGGGAAATTGCATAATAGCTTGGCGGACATTTGTGTCATCTTCGGCCAATTCAGATTTGGAATCTCCCGTGAACGTCAACGGGAAATTTCAACATAGCTTGGCGGACTTTGTTGGGGCATCTTCGGCCAATTCAGATTTGTAGTCTCCCGTGAACGTCTACGGGAAATTTCAATATTGTTTGGCGGACTTTGTTGGAACATCTTCTGCCAATTGAAATATAGAATCTCCCGTGAACGTCAACGGGATATTTCAAAGATGTTTGGCGGATTTTGTTGGGTCATCTTCGGCGAATTCAGGTTTGGAGTCTCCCGTGAACGTCTACTGAAAGTTTCAAAATAGCTTGGCGGACTTTGTTGGGTCATCTTCGGCCAATTCAGATTTGGAATCTCCCGTGAACGTCTACGGGAATTTTCAACATAGCTTGGCGCACTTTGTTGGGTCATCTTCGGCCAATTCAGATTTCGAGTCTCCCGTGAACGACAACGGGAAATTACAAAATTGCTATGCGGACTTTGTTGGGTCATCTTCGGCCAATTCAGATTTGGAGTCTCCCGTGAACATCTACGGGAAATTTCAAAATTGTTTGGCGGACTTTGTTGGGTTATCTTCGGCCAATTCTGATTTCGAGTCTCCCGTGAACGTCAACGGGAAATTGCAAAATAGCTTGGCGGACTTTGTTGGGTCATCTTCGGCCAATTCAGATTTCACCTCCCGTGAACGACAACGCGAAATTACAAAATAGCTTGGCGGACTTTGTTGGGTCATCTTCGGCCAATTCAGATTTGGAGTCTCCCTTGAACATCTACGGGAAATTTCAAAATTGTCTGGCGGACTTTGTAGGGTCATCTTCGGCCAATTCAGGTTTGGACTCTCCCGTGAACGTCTCGGGAAGTTTCAAAATAGCTTTTCGGACGTTGTTGGGTCATCTTCGGCCAATTCTGATTTCGAGTCTCCCGTGAACGACAACGGGCATTTGCAAAATAACTTGGCGGACTTTGTTGGGTCATCTTCGGCCAATTCAGGGAGGGACTCTCCCGTGAACGTTTCGGGAAATTTCAAAATAGCTTGGCGGACTTTGTTGGGTCATCTTCGGCCAATTCTGATTTCGAGTCTCCCGTGAACGACAACGGGAAATTGCAAATTAGCTTGGCGGACTTTGTTGGGTCATCTTCGGCCAATTCAGATTTGGAATCTCCCGTGAACGTCTACGGGAAATTTCAACATAGCTTGGCGGACTTTGTTGGGTCATCTTCGGCCAATTCAGATTTCGAGTCTCCCGTGTACGACAACGGGAAATTGCATAATAGCTTGGCGGACTTTGTTGTGTCATCTTAGGCCAATTCAGATTTGGAATCTCAAGTGAACGTCAACGGGAAATTTCAACATAGCTTGGCGGACTTTGTTGGGGCATCTTCGGCCAATTCAGATATGTAGTCTCCCGTGAACGTCTACGGGAAATTTCAATATTGTTTGGCGGACTTTGTTGGAACATCTTCTGCCAATTGAGATATGGAATCTCCCGTGAATGTCAACGGGATATTTTAAAGATGTTTGGCGGATTTTGTTGGGTCATCTTCGGCGAATTCAGGTTTGGAGTCTCCCGTGAACGTCTACGGAAAGTTTCAAAATAGCTTGGCGGACTTTGTTGGGTCATCTTCGGCCAATTCAGATTTGGAATCTCCCGTGAACGTCTCGGGAAGTTTCAAAATAGCTTGGCGGACGTTGTTGGGTCATCTTCGGCCAATTCTGATTTCGAGTCTCCCGTGAACGACAACGGGAAATTACAAAATTGCTTGGCGGACTTTGTTGGGTCATCTTCGGCCAATTCAGATTTGGAATCTCGCGTGAACGTCAACGGTAAATTTCAACATAGATTGGCGGACTTTGTTGGGTCATCTTCGGCCAATTCAGATTTGTAGTCTCCCGTGAACGTCTACGGAAAGTTTCAAAATAGCTTGACGGACTTTGTTGGTTTATCTTCGGCCAATTCTGATTACAAGTGTCCCTGAACGACAACGGGAAATTGCAAAATAGCTTGGCGGACTTTGTTGGGTCATCTTTGGCCAATTCAGGTTTGGACTCTCCCGTGAACGTCTCGGGAAGTTTCAAAATAGCTTGGCGGACTTTGTTGGGTCATCTTCAGCCAATTCTGATTTCGAGTCTCCCGTGAACGACAACGGGAAATTTCAAAATAGCTTGGCGGACTTTGTTGGTTCATCTTCGGCCAATTCAGGTTTGGACTCTCCTGTGAACGTCTCGGGAAGTTTCAAATAGCTTGGCGGACTTTGTTGGGTCATCCTCGGCCAATTCTGATTTCGAGTCTCCCGTGAACGACAAAAGGAAATTGCAAAATAGCTTGGCGGACTTTGTTATGTCATCTTCGGCCAATTCAGATTTGGAATCTCCCGTGAACGTCTACGGAAAATTTCAACATAGCTGGGCTCACTTTGTTGGGTCATCTTCGGCCAATTCAGATTTGTAGTCTCCCGTGAACGTCTACGGGAAATTTCAATATTGTTTGGCGGACTTTGTTGGAACATCATCTACCAATTGAGATATGGAATCTCCCGTGAACGTCAACGTGATATTTTAAATTGTTTGGCGGACTTTGTTGGGTCATCTTCGGCCAATTCAGGTTTGGAGTCTCCCGTGAACGTCTACGGAAAGTTTCAAAATAGCTTGGCGGACTTTGTTGGGTCATCTTCGGCCAAGTCTGATTTCGAGTCTCCCGTGAACGACAACGGGAAATTGCAAAATAGCATGGCGGACTTTGTTGGGTCATCTTCGGCCAATTCTGATTTGGAATCTCCCTTGAACGTCAACGGGAAATTTCAACATAGCTTGGCGGATTTTGTTGGGGCATCTTTGGCCAATTCAGATTTGGACTCTCCCGTGAACGTCTCGGGAAGTTTCAAAATAGCTTGGCGGACTTTGTTGGGTCATCTTCGGCCAATTCTGATTTCGAGTCTCCCGTGAACGACAACGGGAAATTGCAAAATAGCTTGGCGGACTTTGTTGGGTCATCTTCGGCTAATTCAGATTTGGAATCTCCCGTGAACGACAACGGGAAATTGCAAAATAGCTTGGCGGACTTTGTTGGGTCATCTTCGGCCAATTCAGATTTCGAGTCTCCCGTGAACGACAACGGGAAATTACAATATAGCTTGGCGGACTTTGTTGGGTCATCTTCGGCCAATTAAGATTTGGAGTCTCCCGTGAACATCTACGGGAAATTTCAAAATTGTTTGGCGGACTTTGTAGGGTCATCTTCGGCCAATTCAGGTTTGGACTCTCCCGTGAACGTCTCGGGAAGTATCAAAATAGCTTGGCGGACTTTGATGGGTCATCTTCGGCCAATTCTGATTTCGAGTCTCCCGTGAACGACAACGGGAAATTGCATAATAGCTTGGCGGACTTTTTTGTGTCATCTTCGGCCAATTCAGATTTGGAATCTCCCGTGAACGTCAACGGGAAATTTCAACATAGCTTGGCGGACTTTGTTGGGTCATCTTCGGCCAATTCAGCTTTGTAGTCTCCCGTGAACGTCTACGGGAAATTTCAATATTGTTTGGCGGACTTTGTTGGAACATCTTCTGCCAATTGAGATATGGAATCTCTCGTGAACGTCAACGGGATATTTCAAAATTGTTTGGCGGATTTTGTTGGGTCATCTTCGGCCAATTCAGGTTTGGAGTCTCCCGTGAACGTCTACGGAAAGTTTCAAAGTAGCTTGGCGGACTTTGTTGGGTCATCTTCGGCCAATTCAGATTTGGAATCTCCCGTGAACGTCTACGGGAAATTTCAACATAGCTTGGCGCACTTTGTTGGGTCATCTTCGGCCAATTCAGATTTCGAGTCTTCCGTGAACGACAACGGGAAATTACAAAATTGCTTGGCGGACTTTGTTGGGTCATCTTCGGCCAATTCAGATTTGAAGTCTCCCGTGAACGACAACGGGAAATTACAAAATAGCTTGGCGGACTTTGTTGGGTCATCTTCGGCCAATTCTGATTTCGAGTCTCCCGTGAACGACAACGGGAAATTGCATAATAGCTTGGCGGACTTTGTTGGGTCATCTTCGGCCAATTCAGATTTGGAATCTCCCGTGAATGTCTACGGGAAATTTCAACATAGCTTGGCGGACTTTGTTGGGTCATCTTCGGCCAATTCAGGGAGGGACTCTCCCGTGACGTCTCGGGAAATTTCAAAATAGATTGGCGGACTTTGTTGGGTCATCTTCGGCCAATTCTGATTTCGAGTCTCCCGTGAACGACAACGGGAAATTGCATAATAGCTTGGCGGACTTTGTTGGGTCATCTTCGGCCAATTCAGATTTGGAATCTCCCGTGAATGTCTACGGGAAATTTCAACATAGCTTGGCGGACTTTGTTGGGTCATCTTCGGCCAATTCAGGGAGGGACTCTCCCGTGACGTCTCGGGAAATTTCAAAATAGATTGGCGGACTTTGTTGGGGCATCTTCGGCCAATTCAGATTTGTAGTCTCCCGTGAACGTCTACGGGAAATTTCAATATTGTTTGGCGGACTTTGTTGGAACATCTTCTGCCAATTGAGATATGGAATCTTCCGTGAACGTCAACGGGATATTTCAAAGATGTTTGGCGGATTTTGTTGGGTCATCTTCGGCGAATTCAGGTTTGGAGTCTCCCGTGAACGTCTACGGAAAGTTTCAAAATAGCTTGGCAGACTCTGTTGGGTCATCTTCGGCCAATTCAGATTTGGAATCTCCCGTGAACGTCTACGGGAAATTTCAACATAGCTTGGCGGACTTTGTTGGGTCATCTTCGGCCAATTCAGGTTTGGACTCTCCCGTGAACGTCTCGGGAAGTTTCAAAATAGCTTGGCGGACGTTTTTGGGTCATCTTCGGCCAATTCAGATTTGGCATCTCCCGTGAACGTCTACGGGAAATTTCAACATAGCTTGGCGGACTTTGTTGGGTCATCTTCGGCCAATTCAGGGAGGGACTCTCCCGTGAACGTCTCGGGAAATTTCAAAATAGCTTGGCGGACTTTGTTGGGTCATATTCGGCCAATTCTGATTTCGAGTCTCCCGTGAACGACAACGGGAAATGGCAAAATAACTTGGCGGACTTTGTTGGGTCATCTTCGGCCAATTCAGATTTGAAGTCTCCCGTGAACATCTACGGGAAATTTCAAAATAGCTTGGCGGACTTTGTTGGGTCATCTTCGGCCAATACGGATTTGGAATCACGCGTGAACGTCAACGGGAAATTTCAACATAGCTTGGCGGACTTTGATTGGTCATCTTCGGCCAAGTCAGATTTGTAGTCTCCCGTGAACGTCTACGGAAAGTTTCAAAATGGCTTGGCGGACTTTGTTGGGTCATCTTCGGCCAATTCAGATTTGGTCTCTCCCGTGAACGTCTCGGGAAGTTTAAAATAGCTTGGCGGACGTTGTTGGGTCATCTTCGGCCAATTCAGATTTGGAATCTCGCGTGAACGTCAACGGGAAATTTCAACATAGCTTGGCGGACTTTGTTGGGTCATCTTCGGCCAATTCAGGGAGGGACTCTCCCGTGAACGTCTCGGGAAATTTCAAAATAGCTTGGCGGACTTTGTTGGGTCATCTTCGGCCAATTCTGATTTCGAGTCTCCCGAGAACGAAAACGGGAAATTGCAAAATAGCTTGGCGGACTTTGTTGGGTCATCTTCGGCCAATTCAGATTTGGAATCTCCCGTGAACGTCTACGGGAAATTTCAACATAGCTTGGCGGACTTTGTAGGGTCATCTTCGGCCAATTCAGGGAGGGAATCTCACGTGAACGTCTCGGGAAATTTCAAAATAGCTTGGCGGACTTTGTTGGGTCATCTTCGGCCAATTCTGATTTCCAGTCTCCCGTGAACGACAACGGGAAATTGCAAAATAACTTGGCGGACTTTGTTGGGTCATCTTCGGCCAATTCAGGTTTGGACTCTCCCGTGAACGTCTCGGGAAGTTTCAAAATAGCTTGGCGGACTTTGTTGGGTCATCTTCGGCCAATTCTGATTTCGAGTTTCCCGTGAACGACCACGGGAAATTGCAAAATAGCTTGGCGGACTTTGTTGGGTCATCTTCGGCCAATTCAGATTTGAAGTCTCCCGTGAACATCTACGGGAAATTTCAAAATAGCTTGGCGGACTTTGTTGGGTCATCTTCGGCCAATTCAGATTTGGAATCTCGCGTGAACGTCACGGGAAATTTCAACATAGCTTGGCGGACTTTGTTGGGTCATCTTCGGCCAATTGAGATTTGTAGTCTCCCGTGAACGTCTACGGAAAGTTTCAAAATGGCTTGGCGGACTTTGTTGGGTCATCTTCGGCCAATTCTGATTTCTAGTCTCCCGTGAACGAAAACGGGAATATGCAAAATAGCTTGGCGGACTTTGTTGGGTCATCTTCGGCCAATTCAGATTTGGAGTCTCCCGTGAACATCTACGGGAAATTTAAAAATAGCTTGGCGGACTTTGTTGGGTCATCTTCGGCCAATTCAGATTTGTAGTCTCCCGTGAACGTCTACGGAAAGTTTCAAAATAGCTTGGCGGACTTTGTTGGGTCATCTTCGGCAAATTCTGCTTTCGAGTCTCCCGTGAACGACAACGGGAAATTGCAAATTAGCTTGGCGGTTTTTGTACGGTCATCTTCGGCCAATTCAGATTTGTAGTCTCCTGTGAACGTCTACGGAAAGTTTCAAAATGGCTTGGCGGACTTTGTTGGGTCATCTTCGGCCAATTCTGATTTCGAGTCTCCCGTGAACGACAACGGGAAATTGCAAAATAACTTGGCGGACTTTGTTGGGTCATCTTCGGCCAATTCAGGTTTGGACTCTCCCGTGAACGTCTCGGGAAGTTTCAAAATAGCTTGGCGGACTTTGTTGGGTCATCTTCGGCCTATTCTGATTTCGAGTCTCCCGTGAACGACCACGGGATATTGCAAAATAGCTTGGCGGACTTTGTTGTGACATCTTCGGCCAATTCAGATTTGGAATCTCCCGTAAAGCTCAACGGGAAATTTCAACATAGCTTGGAGGACTTTGTTGGGTCATCTTCGGCCAATTCAGATTTTTAGTCTCCCGTGAACGTCTACGGAAAGTTTCAAAATAGCTTGGCGGACTTTGTTGTTTCATCTTCGGCCAATTCTGATTTCGAGTCTCCCGTGAACGACAACGGGAAATTGCAAATAACTTAGCGGACTTTTGGGTCATCTTCGGCCAATTCACATTTGGAGTCTCCCCTGAACATCTACGGGAAATTTCAAAATTGTTTGGCGGACTTTGTTGGGTTATCTTCGGCCATTTCAGGTTTGGAGTCTAACGTGAACATCTACGGGAAGTTTCAAAATAGCTTGGCGTACTTTGTTGGGTCATCTTCGGCCAATTCTGCTTTCAAGTCTCCCGTGAACGACAACGGGAAATTGCAAAATAGCTTGGCGGACTTTGTTGGGTCATCTTCGGCCAATTCAGATTTCGAGTCTCCCGTGAACGACAACGGGAAATTACAAAATTGCTTGGCGGACTTTGTTGGGTCATCTTCGGCCAATTCAGATTTGGAATCTCGCGTGAACGTCAACGGGAAATTTCAACATAGCTTGGCGGACTTTGTTGGGTCATCTTCGGCCAATTCAGATTTGTAGTCTCCCGTGAACGTCTACGGAAAGTTTCAAAATGGCTTGGCGGACTTTGTTGGGTCATCTTCGGCCAATTCTGATTTCGAGTCTCCCGTGAACGAAAACGGGAAATTGCAAAATAGCTTGGCGGACTTTGTTGGGTCATCTTCGTCCAATTCAGATTTGGAATCTCCCGTGAACATCTACGGGAAATTTCAAAATAGCTTGGCGGACTTTGTTGGGTCATCTTCGGTCAATTCAGATTTGGAATCTCCCGTGAACGACTACGGGAAGTTTCAAATAGCTTGGCGGACTTTGTGGGGTCATCTTCGGCCAATTCAGATTTGGAATCTCCCGTGAACGTCAACGAAAATTTCAAAATAGCTTGGCGGACTTTGTTGGGTCATCTTCAGCCAATCCAGATTTGGAATCTCCCGTGAACGTCAACGGGTTATTTCAAAATAGCTTGGCCAACTTTGTTGGGTCATCTTCAGCCAATCCAGATTTGGAATCTCCCGTGAACGTCAACGGTTAATTTCTAAATAGCTTGGCGGACTTTGTTGGGTCATCTTCGGCGAATTCAGATTTGTAGTTTCCCGTGATCGTCTACGGGAAGTTTCAAATAGCTTGGCGGACTTTGTTGGGTTATCTTCGGCCAATTCAGATTTGGAATCTCCCGTGAACGTCAACGGGAAATTTCAAAATAGCTTTGCGGACTTTGTCGGGTCATCTTCAGCCAATCCAGATTTGGAATCTCCCGTGAACGTCAACGGGTTATTTGAAAAAAGCTTGGCGGACTTTGTTGGGTCATCTTCAGCCAATCCAGATTTGGAATCTCCCGTGAACGTCAACGGGTAATTTCTAAATAGCTTGGCGGACTTTATTGGGTCAAATTCGGCCAATTCAGTTTTGGAATCTCCCGTGAACGTCAACGTGTGTATGATTTTGTTTTATGCTACGTGTAATTGTAATAATGTTTGAACGAACTCTATACAGCGATTACTGAAGATGGATTTCCTACACTGAAAGGCGTCTAAGACCAAACAAGTCACAAGACGGAACCAAATGAGGTAATAGTTTCTTATATTACTAACTATTATATTCAAATTGTAGACTTAGAAGATATGAATTGTTGAAATGAAAATTAAAACTTTTTGTTTTTCAACCGTTAAACAATTTTTAAACTACTTTTAAAATGTAAATGATCATCATTAAGATCCCATTAGTAAAAGTAGATTTTGGCATGTCTATATAGTTTGTACTGTACTGTAAAAACGTAACTGGACCAAATTTGATGAATGTGTATATTTTGGACAAATATCGTAGTTTTTTTTCTTTTCTGAACACTCACAATTTTGGAAGAGTTGTCATAACATTTTATTAAATCTAGCTACAATATAACCTGTACAAATAGAAACAAAACTTGATTGCCATTTTCTTAAAAAACCGATTCTGGAGTTGTGAAAATGAATCGTAAAAGTTTTAATATTTCAAAACCAGCAAAAAAAAATTTCGATAAAATTTTAGTGAAATGTGATGTTTTCTAACCTAATCTATTTTATCAAACCATAACGAAACCTGACCAATGTAGAATGTGGTACAATGGTATGGGTTAAATCTTCATCACATTTCTCCAAAATCTAATTGAAAATGCTCTGATATTCGAACGTTTCGACTGCGCCAGTTGTCATTTTCTGGGTTAACCTACAATTCTTGTATCGCCATTTTACGACATATGTTGCTCAGTACGTTTTTTTGGTCCCATTTAATAATTTTAATAAATGTAAGGCAATTATCACCTTATGACAAAAAAAAATATGCGTGTGGATAATTCCGCTTGCATGCATACAGGAAAGTTTGTTCCCTATAATAGTACATACAGTACTTTAAAAAGTATTGTATTCAATTATTTTGTCAAAGTAACATGAATATACCTATTTCATCCAATACTGAAGCTCAAAGGACTGAAACATCTATGAGTGAAATATCTATCTACATATAAATTGAATTACCTGCTCCATCTCCTCTCTTACAACTTGGTACAACAATTTGATATTCTGTTTACATACAAACACAGAGTCTATATATTATCGAAATCATAATCTCCTATTATATTTTGACATATAATAGTTTAACGTATGGTTATATTGATTTGTGTAGTGTATGTGTACATTTTTAACGTCATAGTCTGTCCTATAGTTAACTCATTAATTTAAGTGAAAACGAAAACAGCTTTTTCAAACGCTGTATAATTGGAACAAGAGAGAGGGAAGACAGAATTAATTTACCATCGCGTGCAGCTTCCCTCTTAACAAATATTAAATCGTTCACGGAACAAGAGGAACGCTGAATCCAGTCTCCACCCTTCCTGAAAGTATAACAGGAAACTCAACTGTCGAGAGATCGAAATTCAGTAATCGATATGCTGAGTAAATATCTACGCTTTAGTATATTCTCGCAAATTGTGTCCCTCCCGCTCCTTATTGTTTAAAAGAAAAAAAAGGACAAGAGTTGATCAAGAAAGATTTGCTAGGAGAGAGAGAGAGAGAGAGAGAGAGAGAGAGAGAGAGAGAGAGAGAGAGAGAGAGAGAGAGAGAGAGAGAGAGAGAGAGAGAGAGAGAGAGAGAGAGAGAGAGAGAGAGAGAGAGAGAGAGAGAGAGAGAGAGAGAGAGAGAGAGAGAGAGAGAGAGAGAGAGAGAGAGAGATCTAGTACAATAAAAGAGAGATCTACGAATAAAAGGTAGTTTTTCGGGATTGCCACACACTGTGTAGCACACGTAATTACTATGTAGGGCACTGAGAGGTAATAAATAATGTTGGAGATATACGGAAGTCAGATATTTACAAATCAAAATTCAAAAACAATGTTGATTTTTTTTTTTTAAATGCCTCAACCAAACAAGTTAATAAATTTGTAAGATCAACCTGTATTTTCAAATAGTCCACTTGTATTCCAAACGTTTGGAAAAAATACTGAGGAGCTGAATAGGCATTCTGAATACTCAAATTAATTGTCTTACAACAGTTCTAGTTCCATTGTTTTATGAAAAGCCTAGTGGTTTATATGCTTCCTAATAGAGATTAGTCAGATTGCTTATTCAGCTCCTTAATTTGTTCCCAACGTTTGGAACAAACAGTAAATGGATGAATAGACAATGAACACAAGATCTCACAAAAATTACGTTTACTTAATCAAGCGCGTTTCAAAGACAAAGTCGCCATCCTCAGTAATACATGAGCTACAATAACTAAACTATAACCAAACACACACACCACTCTATATGACTATATCGGTTCTGTTAAAATCAACACGGTTTAGTTACATTATTTTTGAAAGCTTACTAGACAGGGATGTTTTTTAAATAACATTTGACACTTCCTAAAGTAAAGTATAAGAGATTTTTTGGTATAATATGCATAGCTTCGTCGAAATTACGATTAATTGGAACTTTAGACGATATATTTTATTAATTACCTGTATTTTATCAAAATGAATGTTGATATTGTTGGAAATTTAATACAGATTCTGAAAGTGTTGTCAAACTTTACAAAATATGCATAGAACGCAAATAAATTGTAGTTTTATTAGCGGAAGTACCGTTAAAAAAGCTTCAATTGCAGTTTTATCACTCCTTGCATGTACTCTATTCCAAATATCTTTTTAATACCACCTTTGATCAACTCTTTATATAAAGAGTTAAAATGTTTATTTCCTGAATAGGTAATATTATTGTTCCGTTTTCGTTTTAAGTGTATCAACTGTTTTTATCAAGTGACAAACCAAGGCTAAGTTGATAAATACATTTTAAGTTTTATTTGTTCTAGGTTTATCACTAGATAAAGAGAGTTGATTCATGGATTACGAAACGTCACGTGTTAACTTCATTTATACAAATGATGGTAAATTTCGGAATATTTATATCAAATTTATGGAATTAATATTTTATGTAAACCAAACGGAGAGAAATTAATTTTTTTTTAATTGTAGTGAATCCATGGAACGATCATCGTTGTAATTTCGTACAAATCATTCTATTTTATTATTAAAAAATAGAAGGTTTACTACTAAATGAATAAATGTATTAAATTGTATTCCGGCAGAGCATTTTAATGCAACTAATAATTTGACCACGGCGTAGGGTATGCAATTTACGTACACTGGAGTACTGCGGTCTTTGCATAACTACAACGGTGTAAAAAACGTAAGATAAATCCCCCCCTCTTCCATTCTAAAAAAAATGATAAAATATTGAAAAATTATCAGAAAACAATCAAACAAGAAATAAAAACAACCTCACCAAAAATATCTGTAATCCGTGATAAATTAAAATTAAACACTTTCTCCATTATTCATTTTTCCTCGTCAATTCTAATTGGGATAAGACGGTTAAGGCTAAGTAGATTTAAAAAAATTGTTTTTGAAAAGTAATTGCTCAATTCAATAAAACCCAATACTGTATTGTTTGTGTCATAAACTCGTCCTACGCTTAAACCGTATTTTTGAACGAAATCTGTAGAGTTGTTTTTGAAGAATTAAGTTTATAACAACTCTAAAGACTGATAACACTAGAATATGTTTTGAGAGAGATCACCACAAATAATTGTTGGGTGGTACGAGGATACATTTGTCAAAATTATAACGTCTGATGACTAGTCGCAAATTTTGATAAAATACACATCAAAGAAAAATTATGTGTTACACTATTAATCCTTTCAGTTCCCTATTTATTAAAACTGTATAATAATAATAATAATTACAAATGTAACTTCAAATTATTCACTTAATTTAAAGTCTCTCTAGATAGGAAATGTCTGCCATCAATAGCAGTTTACTTGAGAACGAAATCGATTTAATTGTCAATTTGTAAAGGTTCTTCACGAGACGAGAGTAACGGGGTGAAGATATTGGTTGTGTCTTCTATTACTTTAGAGAATTAGTTCTTCTGAATACCGTTAATGGAATGAAAGCGCTGCAGTCAACTATTTCTTCTTCCTAACTTTAACAATTGTATTTAAACTTATGGAAAGAAAAGAAAAAGAATTGTGTTCGTTGTAATATTCCAGACTCGAGAGGCAAAGAAAAGGGAATTTTTAAATGGAAAGTCTCACTATTGTAATAATATTTTCATGGAAAGATCGATATTCGAGACAACAAAAAGGACCATCGATCCTACCGGTTGGAGTCTTACGTACTATTTTTAGGTCATATTAAAAAGGCATGACATTTTTTCTGCTCAAAATGGTTTGTAAATTCAGTGTAAAAGTTTGCCAACCAGAAGACTAAGTAGGTAAATTTTTCAATTAAAGTCGAGTTTCAAATTTCCAAAATCGTTTTTAGGGTGTTGCATATCAATCGTTTCACAATATCTCATTTTGTGCAACTTAAAATCTCCATCGATCGATGCCCAATTTGTTTTCTATAATAACAAATAGTTGTGTATTATATAAAGCAATATGAACATAAAATAAAAGTTTAAGAAAATCTCTCTAAATAGTCGGAATACTAGTTAAATACCTGTAACATTTAATATGTATGCAACGTTTAACTATTTGTTCAATATGATTTAAGAAAATGTTGAGACATTTTCAAAATGGAGGCGTTGGAAAACTCTTTGGATAGTTAATTCCTGTCTAATCCAATATAAGCCTAAAAAACTTCGTACAGATTCCGATTTGCGTGTAACAAAATCTAAGCAGAAACACAAATAAACGGTGCAATAAATTTCTCAGTTACTTTTCCTCAAAAACCAAACCAAAATTAATCGTCGACAAAAACAATAATTTGATCGTTGTCAATACTGAACACGTTATATATTATTATATATAAACATTACTCCTGTTCTGCATTATGTTATTTACTTGCGATTTTGTTGCACACGGATTCGGATCATTAGTTTTCACATTACACTAAAATTTTAACAAAATCTGTAAAGACTGTTTTGAGAACTGATGTGTTTTTTTAACAGCCCCAGGGTCGAATTTTTGGTTTTTACACTAGTTTTTGAGTTCTGAGTGGCTACACTTAAGAAGAAATTGATGAAATCATAGTTTTTTTCTTTGTTATAAAAAACCTACCCTAAATTTTGGGTACGTCAGCAAAAAATGGTGGGAAGGAGTCCTGAGATAAGGTCAAAATCAGCCTATATACAAAACTAAAATCGTTCATTGCTTATGGGTGTCAACACTGTACATGTGACGATAGGCAGTCATCGCCAAAACCACCTTTCTGTACAATTTGTACGACGTATATTTCAAATGAGAAAGGTAAAATAACACAAAACTCTGACGGAGGGTTTGTTCATTCTTTAGCGGTTGTATTTAAAATTATACAATGGAAATAAAGACGAACAGTTTTATAATAAAATAGAACTACGCTCGTTGTACATTTTGTTGCCTCTGAGGGATGGAAAGAAGTTATTTTTATTTATCAGACAAAGTAAAGTCTGGTAAAGAAATAAAGGAAAACAGTTTGGATAAACTACTTCTACAAAACTGTATGTTTTATTTATTCCTAAATTTACTGCAACAAAGTGAACGTTTTAAATTTAAAGGAACTGATAAAACTTCGATTACAGTTTTGTTGTTTAAAGTTTTGTATAATTTATAATTTACTGAAAAATATATAAAGAAATGTTTCTGTCCTTTGAATTTTACAACTGAGTGAAACGACAATTGTTTGTAAAATAATTAATCGAACTTTCACAGGAATGGGCATCTTTGATCTACGTCGATGATGGGGGGTAGGATTACCCTGGGAGGAAGGTCAGACAGAGTTTTGTGGTATGCTACACAGGTGGTTCTTAGATTCGAGGGCAAGGAAGCAATTGCAGCATGTTTGTACGTCTTGGTACTTGAGCTAGAACAATTATTCCACTTGTATAGGCTACAACAGTGTTCCACTCTGAGGGCTATGAAGTACAGCGATCATGGATAAATGAACTCAGGGCAAGTGGAGTTAGTAAGGTGGGGATTTAAAAGTTACACTGCCGTTTCGAGTTGGGTAGAAACGGGCAAACAATATCTAACCGCGGAGAAAAAATTAACTGGTACAAACTCTAGACAACTTTGAAGTGGAAGGTAACAAGTAAGCAGAAGATTTAGCAGAGATGGGGTCCACTTCGTTCAAAGAGAAGACCAAGTAGGATGTTGATTACTACTTATGGCATGACTGAGTACCAAGGTAAGTGGGTAGACTGTAGAGAGACTAGAAGACAGTTCGGGTGACTAGATATTGAGTACTCATACTTGAATAGGAGCGACTTTAGTATGGTGATTGTTTTGTTAACAGGACACTGTTCTCAGAATACATAGTAGGCAAGGTTGAGAGAGGTGTGGTAAGACTGAGACATCATGACGCTTATGAAAGGGTTTCAAGAGTATTTGGTTGAAGGTATTTCAGCTGTCAATGGAGAATACAGAAAATACTCCCGTCGTCTAACCACGTTAAACCTGCCGCAAAGTATATAGAATATGTATAAAATAAAGTTTCTTACCTTTGTTTCCGTCAAGTGGCCTCTTTTGTTTAATAGTGACGCGTTTCGGGACTTTTAACCCATCTTCAGACACAGATATATTAATTTAAATTACTCGACCTAGGTTGTCAAACACTAAAATTATTCATAAAACGCACACAAAACACACATAGGCCCCATCACATTAAAAGTTCGTTTTGTACACCTTCTGGCGGTGTACATCTTCAGAAGGTGTACACCAAAACATTCTTTTAATGTGATATGTTTTGTGTGTGTTTTATGAATAATTTTAGTGTTTGACGACCTCGGTCGAGTAATTTAAATTAATATATCTGTGTCTGAAGATGGGATAAAAGTCCCGAAACGCGTCACGATTACAAAAAAGATGTCACTTGACGGAAACAAAGGTAAGAAACTTTATTATAAAATAATAGTGATCTGGATACTGAAAATGAATTCAATATGTATAGTTTACCTTCGGGCATATACAGTAGGCTATAAGGAAAGTTAGGTGACGATCCAACAAAAATCAACGTCGAGTTTTTGCGGATATATCAGTTTCGAGGTCCCCTAAATCCAAGTGTAATTGTTGTTTTCGAATGATGTCTGTATGTCGGGTAAATATCTAATGTACATCGGTCTCCGATTTTACTATGGAAAATTACGAAAACTATTTACCTTACATTAAAAAAATCGGATCATTTATTATTTCGGAAGAAAGTTTTCAAGTCACAAAATACATTATTTTAATAGAAAACAAGAAATATACCTAAAAAAAAGAAATGTAAAAGTACGAAATACAGCTCTGGTTACGAATGCCTACGTTAATATTTATTATAAGTTACGTAGGCGTAACTTTATGCCTACGTTCATCAAGTTAGTGAATGTGTGATCGCCTGTTCTATTAGGTCTGGCTAGGTGACTTATATATTCTAACGATAATTATTTTATTATAATTTCAGAAATATATAAATCAAAATTATGAATCAATTAGTCATACTTTGGATTGTCAACATATAAGGAAAGTTATTAATGATGAAGTCCAAATATACTCTTTAACATTAGCTCTGAAATATCTAATTTTATTTGAATTTATTTTCCAATTACTTTCGTTTTTTTTATTTTACACTATTTGCTCAGGGGGAGCTCTTTAATGAACAATTAATTCAGTGAGTGAAATTTTTAATAATACAGAGAATTGCAATTTTAACAATTTAGTTTCCAATTAAAGTCTATAATTAGTACAATACCAAATCCACTTTTGTTGTATTCTTATGTAAGTAATCCAGTGCTGATAGTTGAGTGAAGAACTTTCACTTTATTACTTGTTAACGATGTTCACCAAACACTACACTGTACTACGTGATTTATTAATAAAATGATTCACTTCAAATTACCATGAAGATGCACTCAACACTTTGTAGATGTACCTCTTTAGTACTGCAACGAAGATTACTAAGGTGTTAAATACTTTTACTTTGTAAAAACAAACACGGTTAAAACATACGTGTTAAAAAACAATTATTAATTTACTATTACTATAACTGGAATTATAACTTATAGGAAATACCAATTTCTACATTAGGAATACTTTTGGCGTTACTTCACCGACCCTATGCTATGAGTTTTTCCCCAAGACTCTCTCTATCATTTTTACTTCGTCGATGCTAAAAAATACTTATTCCCTCTGTCTTAATTTCCTGTAACCAATGAACGTAAGCAGCTACTTTTGGCAGCCAATCAAATTTCAATGTTTCAAAATTGTGACAGTTTAGAAAACTGTTGTCCCGTTACATTTTATGAGTTTTGTGTGTAATTGTCCTTAAGTTTCTAATATTATAGTTATTTATGACTTAATTGCCTACAATGATTCTGGGTCAAATTTAAGTGTTTTTCTCTCTTTTTTTTTAAGTTGTGAATGGTGTTCTGACTGATTTATAACATATTCCCCTAACGCTTTACCTTTGTCGCGGTGATCACAAAACGTTTAACATGTGTCCAACAAATGTATCTATTTCTATATTCCTTTTAAAATATTAGACCATTACTGGAAAGCTTATTGATTTCGTTATAATATATATATATATATATATATATATATATATATATATATATATATATATAAATCAATAAGCTTTCCAGTAATGGTCTAATATTTTAAAAAGAATATAGAAATAGATACATTTGTTGGACACATAATATATATATGAAGCATGCGCATTTCAGCTTAATATTATGACGGTATATGATTGAAGAATCATGAGAAATAGGTTTGGCCTCTAGACTACATACAGTCACCTTAGCCAGACCTAATAAAACAAATACTCTTTAGCATGACAAATATAATATGTTTTAACAAAAACCATCAAGCGATGACACATTCACTAACTTGACGAAAACGTAGACATAAATATTAACGTAGTCATTCGTAACCAGAGCTGGATTTTCATTCGTAGTAAACTAACCAGACCTAGATTTAAACTAACAGGATTCCCTTGTTTTAAATGTCTTATTTGACAGTGAAGAAATGCATTTTGTGACTTGAGAAATGTTTTCCGAAATAAAATATGATCTGATTGTTTGAATATAAAGTTAACGTTTTCGTAATTTTTATAGTAAAATCGAAGACCGATGTACAATAGATATTTACCTTCTATCGTGTCTGTGCAGTGTTCTAAAACCCAACCTCGTGGACCTACTTTAATCAAACTTGGTATTGGTCATAACACGGAACTGTTTTTCTATTTTTAATTAAAACTCTAAAATTGAAACAGCCGCTAAAAAAAAATTATTGATCAGATTTTGTTCAAGTGTAGCCTCTAAGCTATCACAATTTCCCAAAAAAAACGGACGGTGAGTAAAAGACAAAAAAATCTGCCTTAGTATTGTTACAAAATACGTAATTTCTCAACATAGACTCCCTTCAAATGAAGTATTTTGATCCAAAAACGTGTGGAAAATCCTCGTAATAAACTGTTAAGTTTCAGGAATAATAGACAAAAACATAATTGAATCTTGACTGTCGTCATTAGAATCTAAATAATCTCAATAAACGACGTGTTTATGGTTGACTCGACGAAGCAAGATTAAGGTTGTACTTGAATATATTTTTCTTTTAAGGAACGGCATTGGCTAATTTAGACTTTTTGATCGACTGCTAAAGAAAATACATTTTTAGTGCCAATTAGTTTCAGTTAATTTGATTTGTTTTTGGAGATTGGAAAAGTTTGTACGATTTATTTACATGTTTACAAATTTCATGTAATGCAGAGGTTTGCAATCTAAATCAAAAAAAAAGTTGCATTTCGATTTGACTGATCAACTCGATTTTCGTACTCGGTAGTTTGAGTTCGACAATGTATGGAGAAGAAAAATTTTTAATTTCTATCAAAGTTCTGAGTCAAACCTGCTGATTGAAAAAGGAACTTGCAAATTGTTCGTTTCTTAAAAGATTAAACCATTTTAACATTCCATTTTTATCAGTTACAGCCGATTTATTAAAATAACCAAATAAACCAGGTTTAGTTAATAAGATTACAATCATCTGTTATGTTTTTTATTTCGTAGAAAACAAAACTACCACAAAAACTTTCAACAGACTCCCACAAGGAGAGGGCAATAGATTACCTCAGCTGTCTCGAAGTTAATCTACCTATTACACTGTAATACATTGAGAACTTTGTTCTTTTATATTTTGTGTAGAATTAATTTATTTGGAATCAGTATAGGATGTACAATTCAAAATTAATCAGGGTCGTTATAAATGTTTTTGGGAAAAACCACGAAGAAAAAGAACAGAGTAAACCCATAGTAAAATATATAAATAGATTTCCAAAGGGTGTGTCCATGTTTAGTTTTTCACATAAACTACAAAACTGACACTTTTGATGACGATTAGTTTTGGATAGTTTTTATTTGGTTGCGGATGAACGAGCGTGAATCTTTGTGCACTCTATAATTTGCTCTTAGTATTATAATATATTTGGATCGTATTTGTTTATAAGCTCGACGGGAGTGAACCGAAACTCATCACGCTAGCACCAAATCTTTCGTATGAAACAAATTCTCCCAGTTGCATGTAAATTCCACAAGGACATAGTTCGACTATAAAGTGAATTGTTACATCATACTTTATACAAACTTTTTGCAACTAAAATCATTTTAAATAGAACTAAGTTTCTAGTGTGGTGGTATTTTGTGTAATTTGTACACCTTAAAATAAAATAAACTTGTAGTATCCTATTTTAAATTATACTATTGTCCATTTAAACCAAATATTGGTAGAAATTTAAAAAATACTATAATCGCATTTAACTTTAAATAACATGCCTTACATATTTTCTATCTTTATTATACCACTAATCTTGTGGTCATACGTTTCATTTCTATACTATTATATAAAAATCTAATGGTGTCTGTTTGTGTGTGTGTTACTCAATCACGTAAAAACTACTGGACCCATTGAGCTGAAATTGTACATGGACATTCTAAGGGTCCCTGGTTAGCACATAGGCCTATTTTTATTTAGAAATTCCATCAGGGCACCGCCCCACTGGCATTGAAAACTCTCAATACAAATATACGTACCTCGTACGAAGGACGGGTACTCTGCTAGTAAGACATAAAATTGAAGGTGGAGCTCAGATCTGTAAAGGCCTAATATGTCAGTTTGTGATAATCTTTTAGTCACATTTCCTCAAGAAACTGGTGGTTTTAAGTTTAAACGGGAGCCAATAGAGTGATTAGCTTTTGTCAACAAGTTGAAAGCCGTCATCATAGTACTTTTCCAGCCCCATTATACAATGTAATACAAGCTGATCCCTAAATGTAATCCCCAAAAGTTAATCTTTTGAGCCTTGTAAAAAAATGTTAAATTGTATCAAGGAGTCTTGTCAAGTAGGCACGGTATTTATTGTTGCTCTACCAAACAGCTCATTCCCTCTTTAAAAAAAATTGGTAATTTTATTTACAGAATGTTTTAAAAACAAATTTACATGAATTCTAAACTCGCTTCGCCCGTACCATAAATCGTTATTTGATCGTATTAAATTATTAAAAACTGTTGTCAGATTCATGTTTTTTTTTATCAAAAAATTTTGAACAGTCATTTTTTACTTGATATGTAGCACTTTTGTGTTACCCAAATTTTACTCAAACAGTTCAACATGTACTTTATTAACGCCCACATAGATTATTTTTACCTCAAGATTTACTAATTTTTTTGAACGTCAATTTTAGAAACTGTTGAGTGCAGAATGGTCAAATTTTGTGGCAAACTGGAAACAAACGACATGAAATATTCTGACAAAATTGATAACGATTCATACGGGAGACATATAGTGCTTTGTAAATACAAACGGAAAAAAAGCATTTTTGGATAATTATTTGTTTAAACAATATATGTTCTTTATTTACAACTTCAAATTTTCTTCCCATTTTACGCAGATTGATCATGAAGCACACTGTATGTATAAAAAAAGATGAGATTTATTATGTATAAGAATCGGTGGACATTTCATACGATCTGGTGTCACCATTTTCATGGTGGAAATCGTATAACCGCCAAATACAAAACAATTGAATGCATTAATGAAGCTCGGTTAATTTTAAACCAGTTAATTAACTCAGTTCATATCAAAACAATTGACAACAGATAAAACAAAATGTCCCATTCATTTGTGCTGATGATGAGCAACCAGTAATAATGACATCTATTCAGCCGCCATAGAAACAAACCTAATGAATAACCCGATATTGTGTAAAAAAATAAATTACAATACAATTACATTTAATGAAGTAATTAAAGTTAATACAATGCTGCCAACCACCATTCAGAATAAATATAAATATTCCCAAACAGTTCTTCTGTAATTAACCGTAGGAATTATGTAATTCTATACGATAAAATTGTTTATATTTAATTAGATAATTATATTTTAATTGTCAACTGGATGGTGATCAATAAAATATTATTTATGTTGATAATGAATTTAATGAATTATATTTTTGTTAAGTCTTAGGATGATTGGAATTGGGCATTTAAAGGCATCATTTCAAAGTTTTGGCGAAAGAGGTTATGTAAGAAGTGAAAGTATAGAATTTCCTCTAACCAGGAGCTAAGCTAAGTTTATGGATTTACTAAATGAATAAAGTGTGAAATGAAGACACATTGTATCAACACAAATCAAGTTCTCGTAGATTGCTAGAATATGTTCAAGTTAATAAATAACACAAATCCCCAAACTATTCAATTTTACAACAGAACAGATTTACATAAGGAATTCAAATATTGTATGAAAATGTAGTCAAAGTTCTAAAATGAATCGTATTTCACCATGAAAACTGTTTTATACAAAATTTATAAGAGATTGACATTTTGAGACTTTTAAAAGTTACATATTTCATCTTTTTCCACGTTTGAAGCCCTTTCCTCTAAAATTGCAATTTTAACAACATTATTAAACGAACATAAAAGAATCCAATTTTCAAAATCACTTTGTTATCATCATGGAGTCGAGTTGGATTGCATAGGCCTATACCGCATGTTAAACAAGTCCCTGAACGTCTTAATATGTTTTTAACCATTACAAATAGAGCTTTAAAGCTTTGCACAATGTTAATGGACACCAAAACCTATTTTAGTACGTATTCAGTGAACCGCTACCTTTTCAGGGGGACGGCCCACAAAAGTCTTTCCCACATCGACAACAACCCAGTCACACAACATTTGCCGCTGTGTACAATAGACTTAGAGAGACTGGAACTCTGGTCTTTTTAACAAGAGACAGAAGTGTAAGTACTTGGCAATTAGGATTACTGGGCACGTGAGAGTATGGCGAGTTCTGAATTACCAGTTGTTGTATTCCTACCACAGACAGTAAGTACAAGCACTCAGCCCTCCTGACTTTCTATTACGGCTGCAATGTTGGCAATGGCTTACCCAACAGTGTAACAACCCTGCCTTCGTACCATCATCAGTTACGTTTACAGATGAAGCTACTTATAACAGAGATGGAATCGTAAATTTCTACAACCAGCATCAATTTTCTGAAGAAAACCCACACGCCATTCATCGAGAAAGCAGTTGAAAGTAAATGTTCGACCAGGCATTCTAGTAATGTTCTTTTGTATTACCTAATACTTACACAATTAGGTGTAATAAGATGCTTACACAAATTTGCCAGTGATTTTGGAAGATGTAACATTAGGTTGTGAGAGACTTTTTGTGGTTTAATTATGATATGGAGTTCCCTCACACTTTACACCACACGTTCTTACGTGTAATTGGTGAATGATTCTTAGGGTCAAAGGTGGATAGCCAAAGGAGGGCCAATAACATGCCCTCCTCGCTCACCCGATCTGAATCCAATTGATTTTCACGTATTTAGTTATTTATTCATTGATTATGTTAGGCCATTTAGAGACCAGCCGTGGCACAGCGACCGATGGCCTATTGTGCAACTAAAGCCTCCTCATTCTAGCTTAGCAGGTTTGTTCCCCTTACGACGTTCTACTCTTCCAACGTTAGTTACCCAGGAATTTGGAATCCAAAAACCTTTCACCTCACAATTGATAATTATGAGATCTTCTGTCTCTCCTCATCCTTTCCGCACAGTCGACACACTGTTTCGCCATGATAGGCTCCTATCCTAAATTCATGTATACGACCTCCTAAAAACATTAGTGCACGCAACACCTGTTAACATCTTAGAGGACCTTCTACCTACAGGGTATCCTCGAGGTATAGCCATAAGGAATACACCTGAGATTATTGAAAGAATTCGGCAATCGAACAGACTTGTTAACGCGTGCGTAACATCAAATGGAGGGCACGTAGAACATTTATTGTAAAATAAAGTCTCGGATTGTCTGAAAACGAAGATGTTTCGGACACATCTTTATAAGATATTTTATTTATTTTTATGAAAGAAATCCGCTCCCAAAGTTTGTCAAAGTATTTCAGAAATAATTATTGAATTTCCTAATCATTTATTTTATTTTATAACATTTATAACTCATTTAAAAAAATCTCTAACCCTTGAGGTCGAGAAAAAATACACGTCTTCAAATTGAATAGAGAAAATTAATTCCGGAAAGAGAGAATGTCATTTAATTACTTGTGGCCCAGCCAAGGAGCCCACCAAACCAAAACTATAATAAGTATAAATTAGGATGTAAAGGAATTCTAAATAATAAAATATGAATTGGCACTTGCGATTTTGTTGAGCAGTGCAATATCACGTAGAAGGGGGGGGGGAGAGACGAGAAGTGGAAGGCTTGAACCAGCGAGCCGAGCGGGAGTCTGTTCCGAGAGCCGGCAGAAAGAAGACCGCTACGGGACAAGGTCAGTCCATTTTTCGGCCACGTGCTAGCTAAATTAAACGGTATGTTTTTCGGCCACTATTAAGGCTTTATCTTGCCGTTATATCTTTTTAATAAATTATAATAATTCTGTAATCTTTTAACTCGGCAGTTAATAAAATATAACATTTAATTTCACTGGCGTTGCGTGCGTTCATTAGCGTCCTAACCTGACTCCTTGGCCCATCCTGACAAGATTCGGCTAAAGTGTACGCGGTCTCCAGCCAGCCGGAGCTTCCAGCTGGTCAAAACAAGTGGAGACGGTCACATACTTGACAAGAAAATGCAACGTTAGTACAACACCGCATGATGATTTTTACATCAGTTCTTATGAATTCATTATTATCTCAATTGAGGTTATGTTTACATCACTTCTTTAACAAAATGTGCAAAGTCCCCTTGTGGAGTGCTTGCTAGTTTATTATAAAAGTGTATAATAAATATACTTAATTTTCCCCTAAGTTATACCTGCTTGCGACAATTGTTTGGTTAGTTAGCTCCATTTGTTTACACCGTTGCCATAGCTACCTGATGCTAAAGTTCTAAATGCTAATTCTATTTGTTCCCTTACAATCATTCTCTTCTGTATACTAATGTGAACATGGCTACGTGGAGGCAAGGAGTAGGGTTTTTCGGCGTATAAAGTTGGCAATGCTGTGTAAGGATCTGTATAACTGCAGTAATTGTTATAAAGTGAAATAGGCAGACTGGAAATGTTGATTTTGTTATTGTTCACTGGAAAAAAAACTAATGCGCAGACATTCTGAGTAATACCAGCTAAAAAGTATAGAAATACGAGTATTATTTTTCAAAATCCATTACGGAATAGAGAGAACGCTGAAAGTGGAACAATAACGTTAAAAAAAAAAGTCCGTCAAAATAAGTAAGTCTAAACAAATCTATCATCTTTAAGAACAACGAACAAGAACCGTTTATAAAGAGATATATTACTAGTGTGACGTCATCACTCCCCCTCCACTTTAAAGCTGCAACACTGCTATAAGTCATCGCTAACCAACGTTAAATTACATTAAAATATAGCCTAGAGAAGGTAGTCATGTAATGGAACTAATTCTGTAGACATAGATGTGGGTTTAGTTAGAGTCTATTGCCTAATGTTGAGGGATAAAGTCTGGAATTTATCCTGGTCAGTGTTGTATAATTTGATATCCTTTGTGTCGGTCCTGTGGGATTACCTTAGAGGTTTGTCCAGTATCATTTAGTAACGTCGCTAATGAACAAACAAATCAAGTTACAGACGAATCTTTAGAAATAGAATAGGTTTATATTTAGATAAGTTTGATTTGTTGTTATTTATGGATCAGTCCGTCTGGTAACTTTGATTTTTCTCTCACTATTAAAGTCAAATTTAGTGATTCATAATATTGTCTGGACAAAACTTAAGAGAAAAATTGACGCTCGAATTTTTATCAATGTTATAAACCACCACACATGAATGTGGTGTTAAATATATTATGTGCGTTAACACATATGCTATTGTGTTAAATGAATGGAAACACAATAAACATTTTATTTGTGTAATACAAGACGACATTTCAATGACCAAGTCGTCATCGTCAGGTGTACATTCACTCAAACCCTTCTGACTCTGAGCTTTGTGTTTTTATTCATTTGGTAATATAAGTATTACAAGCGTAGCACATTGCAATGAATTGTTATAAGCAATAAAATTGTTTTTATCATACTGTACGAAAAACAGATGTTTTTCGTTCTGAAATTGATCCGTACAGTCGACTATTACCTTATAATATTGCACCAAAAAAATCAGCTGGGAAAACCTAACCTCAAACTTTGTTATTGTTTCATAAGCTATGTTTGTGGACTAGATGAAAAGAAATACGTACAATACAAGATAGTGAATTGGAAATCCCTGATAGTATTTTAAAAGAAGTAATGGGACAGTTATTACCAAGAATCTAAAGGTATGTACGAAGCTAATATGAAAGGTTTTTAAAGTGGAAAACAGAAGACAGAAATGTAAAGATTGTAAATGACGACGTTGTACTAGTTTACCTATCTCAACTATCAAAACACTACCAATCACTTTGTTGTCCAAATTTTCAACGACTAAAAGCTGCTTAAGCAATAAAGAAAATATGGATATTTCACAGTTCAAAAAATGCGTCACATTCTTGAAACGTCAAAACGTTGCGCACTTGCCAAAAAAGTCAAATGTTTTTACAAGTGATGAAATAACCCAATTTATGTTGGAAGCTTCAGATCAACAATGGTTGCTGACAAAGGTGATTTTATTAGGCTATAAGTTAACGCTGTTCATGACAATGGAAATTTTTTAGTTGTATTCCTCTAGGTTAGGAAAACTCATAGAACAAGAAGCTTTACCTAAGAAGATTGCACCTTCAATCCTTGTAAGTATAAAGCATTGCGCCATCTCATACGAAAATTAACAGATTGTTCGTTGGCTGGTAAATCTACTGCTCAAAATCTAGAATGTCATACTATCAGTTCTTTACAAGATATGTTGCTAAATTTGATATGCGGGTCATCGGCGACCATGCTTGTCGAAGGGGGTGGAGACCTTCTCACTTTAAAGAGCCATGGAAAGGATAGCGCTCTTCGAGTATCGCTAAAGGCAAAGTCGAAGACTCCTTACAGAGAAAGATGGATGTGTTCCTCAGGCTTTTCGGACAACCCAGTTCGACAGTTGTAAATTCTGAAGTAGAAACCGAAAAAAAGATAAAAAAGAAACCAAAGAAAAGGACAAGATTTCACAACTGATGACTTTTTTGACATCGAGCCTGAAGCTCAAAATATCTAAAATGAAAAAAAAAAATATAAATAAAAACATTTCTGTTCGTCAAAAGTCCTTTCCAAACAAAAGCATTACTGACAATACTAATTGCACTATTAATATCATCTTTCATATGTAAATAAATTTTAAAATACTTGTATGATAATTATTATGCAGTGACTATGTTGTTATTAAAATTAATAAAAAGTAACCTAAAATTTTGTTATTTTTTGTTTGTTTTATTTTATTTTATTTTCTGTATGATAAAAACGTTGTTCATACACGTAATAAAAATGTGTTTTCGGCGCTTCGTATTTCCAAGATGGCGCACCTAAAACGATCACTTTTACTCCCACTAATGAAATATACTATTTCATACGAAAACTTAATGTAAAAATATGTTACGCATTTGTACATTAATATTATAAAATAAAGAATTTTATTGTCAGGCGAAAAAGTCATATATTCGCGTTTATCAAGCGACAAAATATATCTTGTTTCAAGTATAAAGCTGTTCAGATTTTATTTTACTTTCATTTTGAATACGTTAATTTCTTCTCACATCAAAGACTTTTCCAGACTGCTACTTGTTGGATAGACTAAAAACTCGAACACAAAATCTCACAAAAATTACGTTTACTTAATCAAACACGTTTCAACGACACAGTCGCCATCCTCAGTGATACATGACCTACAATAACGAAACTATAATTGCTAGTTGTTGGAAAATATATGTTACAATTTCTTTTTGTTTGTTAAGTTATCTGAAAAAATAAATTCTTTATTCTTTCCGGGAGACATTTGACTTTATTTGGTACGTGGGCAAATTCTAAAAAAATGATTGTTCTTTGGATTTAGTCTAGAGGATTTGGTCTAGAGGATTTACAAAGAAATCACCCCAGTTTTAATTTTATTTAATTCATTCCTACAGATAACCAAAGTATGACTATAAAAATGAACAGTTTAACTGGACTGTACTTACCTATAAAGAAATATTGATATAATTTGATGCAGATTTTTAAGAGCTATTGTGGAATCCTGAATTAAATTTCGAAATAGGAAACTGCCTCTAACTTAAAATATACCAAGCTAGTTGAGAGCTTAATGATCGAGTGTCACTTACATATGTTAATACTATATGATATATATAGTATCATATGCCAATAATAGGTTGGTGTGATTAGTTAAATGAATGTTAAAGTCGATAATAGTATATTACGTTACAACCCCGGTAAATAGGGGTTTTCCGTGCGAGCATGATTCCTGCTCGAGGCGCAGCAATCACGAAAAAACCTACCAGGCGAGTTACGTACAATACTTTTCATTATATTACACCGAAAAAGTAACACAACATTTTTTATTTCAAAAAACAATTTAAACTCAATACATAACTGTAATTTATTTTAAACAATTATCATACTATTTGAAATTAATATTTATAGTACAATTAATGTTATTTTAGATGTTTAAACCTTTGCTGAGTAATGCATTTTGTTTAATTGAGAGATGTGTTTCATATGTAGGTTTAGACATATGATGGGCCCATCAGTAGGCTCAATGGTTTCTTCGATGTTATCTACGTGTAATTTTTCACTTGTAGGCTAACTGTATTATTTTTGAATAGTTTTCGAGAAACGCCTACCTTACTTAGTTCACAGAGTCTTCTATTATAACCTTCTGCTGTTGTTGATGATCGCCATCCTCCATGCCTCTTTAGGGTAAATAAATCTCACCCACCTTCAACCAACATAGATACTGATGTTCTTCTAAAACAATGTTCAGTATACTCTTCTGGATTTTTAAGGTTAAGATATTTAGCAATCTTACTAGTAATTGAAGATATGTTATGGCTTCCCACGTTTTGAGCAAAACATTTCCCATTACGATATCCAATGAATAATCTTGTGCTTTCCATATGTTTTGGTCTTAGGCCTATGCACTTGCGATATAAATCACATGGTTTAAAACTGCATCCATCATTTGTTGTGAATGAGCGTGGGATGTGAGTTTTCCCATCATGTATAAACACCACCAGAAAACTGCCTTTGTCCTCAATAACGTTTACATTAAGACGTAGTAGATCATCTCTACGGCATGCTCCGAAAAACCCAAACATTAAAACTATTTTAGCTAATAACCAGTTCTCATCAGGAGCTTCGTACTGACGAAATTTTGATAAAATGTAATCGTAGAAAATATTAGAGACATCAGTACATCTGGGGACAAAGCTAATAACAATGCAGTTTTTTATCAACTAATATAAATTTGTTGTTATTTTAATTTGAGGTTTTGTTTGCATCATTTCTTAAAATGAATACGAAAAATTATTTGCGTATTGCTTGTCATAAAAGATTGTAACAGACATCCTTAATTATTCCCTTCAGTTATATTTGGTTGGGACAACTGTTTGTTTAATAGCTACATTTGTTTACATAGTTAGCTGATGATAAAGTTCTAAATGCTAATACGCTTTGGGCAATGATAATTTCCATGTGTTTATATCATTTCTGAGAAAGAATGTGCAAAGTACCTTGAGTGCAGTGCTTGCCAGTACACTATAAAAGCGTCTAACCAATATGATTAATTTTTCGCTTAAGTTATATTTGGTTGGGACAACTGTTTGTTTAATAGCTACATTTGTTTACATAGTTAGCTGATGATAAAGTTCTAAATGCTAATACGCTTTGGCCAATGATAATTACCATGTGATTTTTTCATCAGCTGTTATGAATTTATTGTTGAGTAAATTTGAGGTTATGTTTACATCATTTCTGAGAAAGAATGTGCAAAGTACCTTGAGTGCAGTGCTTGCCAGTACACTATAAAAGCGTCTAACCAATATGATTAATTTTTCCCTTAAGTTATATTTGGTTGGGACAACTGTTTGTTTAATTAGCTACATTTGTTTATATAGTTAGCTGATGATAAAGTTCTAAATGCTAATTTTATTGGTCCCTCAAAATCATTACCTTTTGTATGCTAATGTAAACATGGAGGGAAGGAATAGGGTTTTTGGTGTATAAATTTGGCATTACTGTGTAGTGTTATCTATAATTATTAAAGTAACTGGTTGTAAATATAAATACGCTTTGGGCAATGACAATTACCATGTGGTTTTTTCACCAGCTGTTATGAATTTATTAATATTTAAATTTGAGGTTATATTAAATCATTTCTCAGAAAGAATGTGCAAAGTACCTTGAGTGCAATGCTTGGTAGTTTACTATTAAAGCATTTAACAAATATGCTTAATTATTCCCTTAAGTTATATCTGCTTGCGACAACTGTGTCGTTAGTTAGCTAGATTTGTTTACACCGCTACCCGATGCTAAATGATAATTTGCTCCCTTACAATTATTATCTTTTATATGCTAATGTAAACATGGCTTACACGGAGAGAATGAGAAAATGGATGTATAAAATTGGCAATACTGTAAAAGGTTACAGAAATGTATTAAAGACTGAAAATGACGCCGATTTTTTTGTAGACTTCCTCTGTTGATTTTTATTCAATGCAGAACTTCTGCGAAGTAGCAACTAATAACTATGGCTTTCATAATTTGTATTTAGAAGAGATTAGACTTTTTTTAATGCAACAATAAGGTTAAGACGATCTTTACCGACAAAATAAATAGGCATAAAATAAAATACCGTCATTGTTAGTAAACAAAACATTTATTACCAAAGAACAAGGCCCGTTTAAAACAACAGATACCCTCAAGGGTACACTGTAGTTAGTATAGGCATAGGAATTTCGAGGGACTCTAGATGGGTCTACACCTTTTTTCATGTAATCTTTGGTAAGATAACGATCGCTTATCTTTCATGTCCGACAGCTTGGCCAAATCTTGGTCTTTTCCGCTATATAAAAGTATCGAGGGCTAGGGGCTTTATTTTATTTTCTTTTCTTCCTTTTTTTTTTTTTTTTTTTTTTATATAAAGTGGTGATGACCAATATATATATATATATATATATAGAGAGAGAGAGAGAGAGAGAGAGAGAGAGAGAGAAGAGAGAGAGAGAGAGAGAGAGAGAGAGAGAGAGAGAGAGAGAGAGAGAGAGAGAGAGAGAGAGAGAGAGAGAGAGAGAGAGAGAGAGAGAGAGAGAGAGAGAGAGAGAGAGAGAGAGAGAGAGAGAGAGAGAGAGAGAGAGAGAGAGAGAGAGAGAGAGAGAGAGAGAGAGAGAGAGAGAGAGAGAGAGAGAGAGAGAGAGAGAGAGAGAGAGAGAGAGAGAGAGAGAGAGAGAGAGGAGTGAGGGAATGATTTTTAAGTAATGGAAACGCTTTATATGCTTATCTGAGAGGTATTTGAGGCAGAAAGGAAGTGGTTCTACATAGTTAGACAAATCTTCATTGTGGTGGGTTTTAATTTTTATCAGCCATCTTAGATCCGCTAATATGATACATGATTTCAATGTAACATTTTACACGAAAATAATGGTGAAACTCGTTTTTCTGTTAATGCAGTCGTTGAACACGATTTTTTCGTCATTCCAACTTTGATTGCTTAAAACTCGGAAAGACTGCATTACCGGAAAACGAGTTTCACTATTATTTTTCGTGTAAAATTTCCATTTAAAACGTGTATCATATTCTTATCTTTCTTTTTGAAAAAAAATAAAGTTTGATTCAATATGGCTGATCCAAGAGGTTGGCAAAAATTAAAAATCACCCTTAATGAAGATATTTGTAAACTATGTAGCACCCCATTCTTTTCTGCCTCAAAATGCCTCTTAGATAAGCACTAAAGCCGTTTCATACTTAAAAATCACCCTGTATATATATAACACAATTACTCAAATTGCAATATCATACATTCAAACTATCACAGAGTTACGTCATCACTCCCTCCTTTACTTTCAAGCCACAACACTGCTTTGAGTCAACCCTAACCAAACGATACCTTAATTACACTAAAATATAGCCTAGAGAAGGTAGTCATGTAAATTACCGGTATAATGTAATTAATTCTGTAGACAGAGCTGTGGGTTTAGTTAGAGTCTATTGCCTAATGTTTAAGGGATAAAGTCTGGAACATTTCCTGGTCAGTGTTGTATAATTTGATATCCTTTGTGTCGGTCCTGTGGGATTACCTTAGAGGTTTGTCCTGTATCATTTTAGTAACGTCGCTAATGAACAAACAAATCAAGTTACAGACGAATCTCTACATATAGAGGGAAATTATGCGTGTCTATGGGACATTGAATCTGTATAATACACGCCATGCAACTGATATTCTGGCGGCATGTGACGCTGACTGATTCGTTCGTTATTTGCGGATCAACTTGACTGCTGGCCTCGACTTTGGTATCAATGTATGCTAGTGCCAGTATAAACATGTCAGCAGTACCCTCAAGTAGCCGCCCAATTTAAACTTACAGAGTTTTATTTTGGAATAATAAACGGGGGAAAATTCAATTTCTAATTGTCAAGTCACATTATGAAATAACATCGGAAAATAACGGAAGTGAATAAAAAAAAAAGTACCGGTAACATGAAATAATAATCTATAAAACACTGAAACCCTTATCATAAGTTTGGTACACACAAATAAAATAAAATAAAATATTTATTTGCCTTATGTTATTATAATAAGGCACTTGTAGTAGGGGTTTCAGTTTTTTATAACATTCACATTCATAACAGTGCTCATTGATCATCTATTATGAAATAATAGTCTATAGATTAGACAAACTTTAAAAGAAAAATTGACACTTGAATTTTCATCATTGTTATTACCAAATAAATGGAAACATAATTTTCTACAATAAACCATTTCTTTCTCCAATACAGTTACATTTACACAAACCCTTCTGACTCTGCGCTTTGTGTTTCAATTCATTTGGTAATTGAAGTTGCACAGTGTAGCTCATTACAGTAAATTGTAACAAACAAATATTAAAGACATCATCTTTCCTCTCATTCGGAAAATTCAAAGAGTGAATTCATAAAAATCTAACCTGGGAAATTTCTTCATAATGACTAGACAAATCTTAAGAGGAAAATTGAAGCTCGAATTTAGATCACTGGTATAAACCATCAAATGAATGGAAACACAATTTTCTACAATAAACAGTTGATTTGTGCAATAAAAGACATTGTTTCAATGACCAAGTCGTCATCCTCACATGTTACATTTACACAAACCCTTCAAACTGAGCTTTGTGTTTCCATTCATTTGGTAATTGAAGTTTCACAAGTGTAGCACATTACAGTAAATTATAATAAACAATAAAATTGTTTCCCTACAAAAATTAACGTAATATAAATTAACATATTCATTACTGAAATAAAAAGAAAGAAAAATTACATTTCCTTTTATTGCTAAATAATTGGGGGGGGGGACTTTATTGTTTCCAAATCACTTTTTTATACTTTTCGGTATATGAACAAAATGTTAACAATTTTATCGTTTATAACAGAAAAACATCATTTGTTCTTCTTCGGGTTTAGTCCAGAAAATTTTCCATGGTTTGATTTTTATTTTATTCACTCCTACAGATAACCGGGGTTTGACCACAAAATTGATAAATTGACTGGACTGTACTTTCCTATAAAGAAATATAGATATAATTGGATACAGATTTTAAAGCGTTGTAAAGAGCTATTGTGGAATCCTGAATTAAATTTTATAAATAAGAAACTGCCGCTAATTTAAAATATACCAAGCTTAATGATCGATTATAGAGTGTCACTTACATGTGTTAATAAAGTCGTTGTTTTCCGTTCTCATATATATTGTCTCATATACAAATAACAAGTTGGTATAATAATGATTGTAAGTTATAAAAACCGGTAAATCTCGTTGGTAATTATTATTACATATAAATAAGTAATCACCAATATTTAGAGGTAGTATAATATATTATTAATTATTAATCTATTTCAGTCTTGTTTATAAATTATTCTATTCGACAATGGTTTTGTCGTCCAAAGTCGTTTTATGAGAGCGATTACTAAGCTTAATGTCCAGTGAAACATTATTACGAAGGAATTTTACAAACATTGTACAATCTCTCCTCCTGTTTTTGTCTCGTTCTCCTCCCCTTTCCACAGTCTTCTACGTTTCTATTTAGCTACAAAACTGTCTCCAAGTTAACAAAATTCAATGAAACATTCTTTTCAACCGGTGAAGCGGAGTTTTCTATTGTCCTAGAAGAGAATACCATCAACCCCCTGCAGCAGAGTTTTGTTGGAAATTACTTTACAAATTGCTACAAATATAGATTCAATTTAGCCAAACTAAATTAAAGTCGATTTAATATATTTCTTATTCTTCTATTTTGAAATAAATAATATGGATAATTGATTCGATTTAAGTTCATTCAGTTGTTAAGTAAGGTCACTTGATCGAAAATTTAACAAAAAAAGTTTTCATGTCTCTGTCTCTGTCTTAATTGGGAATGTTTATTTAACTGTATAATTATAATATTCAAGTTTGTAATGTACCTATGTTTATTTTGTTCAAAAGTAAACCTTTATATTATAATATTATAACTTAAGTATGTCAAATAATATTACAAATATACGACCTAGACTACGAATTGAACCCAGGACCTTTGGGCTTTAGGCGCAAATGCTCAACCAACTGAGCTATTTGGGTCGCTTCTCAGCATAAGGCGTACACTTTTGTTTATGCTACAATTTTTGAGATATAACAGATCAATTACCTAGTTAAAACTGACATTGAAACTAAACTGTATACTCGGCTTGCAGCCTTTACGTATGTATTTAATGATATTAATTTAATAATTTAACGTTTATACGTTTTTTTACCAAGTTAGTATTATTAATTAAATAATTATTTCTAGTGAAAAATATACGACCTAGATTGGCAATTGAACCCTGGACCTTTGACTTTACGCGCCAATACTCTACCAACTGAATTATCCAAGATTGTGTTCAATTCCCAGTTTAGGCCGTATATTTTTCACTTTAAATAATTATTACTACCTTGGTAAAAAAAATGTATAAACGATAAAATCAATAAATTAAATGTGTCATAACTATCCTAGTAAAATATTTCCAAGTGATCTAAATAACATAAATCCTGAAACGCTTCTATCTGATTTTATGTTAACTTCAGTAGATAACGAGTCCAAATTATTGTAAACAATTTTAATCACATGTTGAAAAAGTTATCATTAAAAAAAAAAAAAAATCTAAATTGCGCATCATTAAAACTGTTTATTTTATACCACATTATTTGCTAAGCTTTAAATTTAGGATTCATTTAAAATTGAAAATGTAGATCCTATTGAACCCTGGTGATTATTAAATAATCGATTTATTAGCATCAACAAATCGGTAGTTTTACAAACGTTAACCTAAATTACATCCAGTATCAGATTACTACAGAATAACACATTTGAAACCATCATCTGTCTTTCTCTCACTAAATTGAAACTTTACAGACCAGGCGCCTATCTTATCATGAAAACTGTTTGTTTTATAAAAAAATGTATAATATACAAAACAATTTGACCCTTTTAAACGTAACCTATGACATTGGTCTAACCTAAACGCTTTCTCCAAGGAAAATGTAGTAACTTTGCACTGGTATAAGAGAGTTGAGGTTAACGAGAAAGCAGACAATCTAGCTAAACGGGGCTCTGCATCAGAGTTTGTAGCACCTGAGCCAGCTGTAGCTCCGTGTGTCTGGCTAAGATGGTTATAAACAGGCGGGTTCTTGAAAACACCACCAAAGATGGGGAAGCCTTAAGAGACACTCCCATAGTATATCATTATTAAAGGATATTCCTTCAGGTAGACCTGAAAGGATATAAATGACGCGAGATAGGGGACAACTCAGACAAATTACAGGGCTTATTACAGGACACTGTGGTCTGAGAGAGCACTTGAACTTATCATGACGAAACTGTGTAGACTGTGCGGGAAGGGTGAGAAGATCGCAGACCAATTGTGAGTCTCTGATCAATAAGAGGCGAAAGCTTTCTGGATTCCAAATTCGTGGGGAACTATCATTGGAAGAGCTAGTTAGTGAATTACTTAAACTCGTAAAGGGAACAAATCTACTAAGCTAGAATGAGGAGGCTTTAGTTACAAAATAGCCCATCGGTCGCTGTGGTTTAAAAGGCCTTTTAAATCTAAATAAAATCAATCAATAAATCCATGACATATTACTTCTGTTGCATCTTATTTCCACTTTTTCTAAAATTTGAATTTTAATAAAAATAACAATCCGTTACAGCTTTCAATTTTCAAAAGCTTTTTGTAACCTCGATGGAGCTAAGTTGGACTGCATATTTATCAATTTAGTTCCAAACGTTACAGGGGATGGAAAAGCTGTCATGTGTCCAATTACCACGAATTTGTACCTCTAATGATTTCTGAATTTCCTTTTTTAGTTACAACGAAACAGAAATACCATCGTGTTCTCTGTTATATGGGCATACAATTAGTCGCTGGTAAATTGTCTGAAAAAGAAACAGTTTTCGAAATATTATCCACCAACCAAAATTACAAATGAGCGTCATCTTCTGTACATTTGTAATTTTTGTAGGTGTGTTAACTAAAGTGATTGAATTTATATTACAAATTGGAGACGTTAAAATATTCTTTAGAAAATGTATATTTTAAAAAACAAAGCCACAAACACACAAACCGATGGCTTTACCGCAACATGTTCTTAGGAGCTTTTTGTTTATTCAATCCATCTCTACAATTCTACCATTTATTATCACCACCCTGTATATAAAATTTGTTTATAAAATACACGTTATAATGGGTTTGTTAATATCTATATATTATTATGTATTGAATTTCCTAGCAGTTAATTTTGTTTGAAACTTGTGAAACAACGTGTGACCTTATAAATATTTTCAATCACTCAATTTAAAAATCCCTATGTAAACCCTTAGGATTGAGAAAAAATATAATCTTTCCCTAAGTTGAATAGAAAGAAATACATGATTCGAAAATTAATTCAGAAGGCGTAATGTCATTTATTGAATGACAAGAAAATTCAGTGATCAGGATAACAACAAATAAAGCTACGTCAATTTCCATCAGCTGTTATGAAATCACTATGTTATATTTACATAATTTCCTTGGCACAATGCTTGCCAGTTTACTTAAAGCGTGTAACAAATATACTTAATTATCCCCTTTACTTATATTTGCTTGCGACAACTGTCTGGATAGTTAACTACATTTGTTTACACCGTTTCCATAGCTACCTGATGTTAAGGTTCTAAATGCTAATTTTATTTGTTCCCTCACAACCGTTAACTTTTCTATGGTAATGTGAACATGGCTACATTGAGAGAAGAAGGGTTTTTCGGTGTATAAAGTTGGAAGTGCTGTGTAAGGTTCTGTATAATTACAGTAACAGATTATAAAAGTGAAATACATAGACGGAAAATGTTGTTTTCGTTGCTGTTCTTTGCCAAAAACGATTGCGCAGATGTTCTGAATAGTACCAGGGATAATAAAAAATAAATTTTAATGTACAAATATAACAGCTATGTATATGCGTAAATGTATTGTAGTGCTTTTATAATAAATGAAAAAATATTAATTATCAAAATAATATCTCATATATAACAAATTATTACAAGTTAGTATTATTTGTCAAATTCTCATGGCACTGTATATATTTCAATTTAATTTTAATACTATCTATGGGAACTCTTTCTCTCGGGGCCAAATTGTGAGTTTAAATTTTACAATCTAAAAAAAAAAAATCATTTCTAATTTAGTATAGACTTATGTATGTATAATTCTAATTAGTATTCTTATCTTTTAAAAAATGGCTTCATATGATAGTTTTATAAATGCAATTGTTTCATTTTATTTAAAAGGATTGATGAAGTTCTTTTCTTTGTTTTAATAGGCTACCATATTACTTCATCTTGAAGAGTCAAATTTGAATGTGAATTACTCTCTTTCTATTATTTTCCTAGCTTGAATTTTGTACGTTTATTCCCAGGAATATCCTTAATGTCCTTTTCTTCATAAATTATATTCATTGATTCCTTTGTATTATAAATCATTGGAATTTCAGCTTAGATACCAAAAACGAACTGAAATTTGTTTCTTTTTGCAACAAAAGGTCGGTATAGATTAATTATTATACTTCTTTGTCTTAGAGGCATATACACTCTTTGCATATATCCATCTTATTTCTGTGAAATTAATTTATATATATATATATATATATATATATATATATATATATATTCCCAATTCTTTGTTTAATTTTTATTTGTAATCATTAATAGTAAATCTTATTACATGGTTTTATTTTTCAACTGTCCATAATAATTCTGTCACACTGCTTGTTAGCCATAGATCGCAGTTGTAATATATGTTTGTTCTGCAGTTAACCTCGCTTTTTATGAAACACTTTACAACACTCACTTGGATTTCATTTACCACTGTTTTAAACCATTGTTATCTAAATTATTTGCACTTATCAACTAGTACATAACCATTTATATAAATCAAATTACATTTGCTGTTGTCATTTCATTTTCTCTGCCCTATCTCATCATTCATAAAGTGTATATTAACGCAAGTTTATACTTTATTATTATTATTTAAACATACTTTTAATTTAACATACTATTTTGATATTATTATTGTACGTTCCTACTTAGCTACACAACAATCTACAGAATTGTCTACAAGTTAACAAAATTTAATGAAACGTATATTTCAACAGGTAAAGTGATCTTCCTTGAAGAGAATATCATCGATTTAACTCCTCCCTATCTCCCAAGCAGCGTTTTGTTGGAAACTACTTTACAAATTGTGAATTGAAATTCAATTTAGCCAAAGTAAATTAAAGTCTATTCGTATTATTCGTCTTTGAAATGAATATCGGCAATTGATTTGATTTCAGTTTATTTGCCAAAAAAAAAAGCGTTAAAGTTATATAAATAATATAAATAACGAAATGCTTAAATTGGTTTCCGTTTGATTTTATGTTTTCCTCAGAAAAAAAGAGAGCCCAAATACCAAATATTGTATACAATTTTAACCGTGATGATTGACATGTCTGCAAAAATTAATATTTTATTAAAATCAATCACAAAATATGCTCGTATTTTATCATTAAAATTATTTGTATTACACCAAATTGTTTGCTAAACTTTAAACTACGATTCGTGTATCAAATTTAATTCTATTCATGTAAAAGTTTTACCTTTAAATTCTGCTGATCATTAAATAATCGATTTATTAACATCACCATATCTGTAGGTTTTACAAACGTTAGCCAAAATGAAATCTAGTATCAGGTTCAATAAATCATTTAAATTTATAATATTCAATTCAATAGTATCTGCTCAATAACCTATTTAAAACACACATCTGTCTTTCTCTTTTCAACATCCAAACAACAAGTATAGAGAGATTTAGCTAATATCTTTGTTGCAACCTGTGCTGTAAACTACATTGTCGTGTCAACTATGATCTCAATACCAGTGATAGAAAATAACCATGAATTTCATGGTTTGTAAATAACGACCAATCACGGAGATTAAAAACGTGATACAGTAAAAAGTAATAAAAAAGTTTAATTAAAAAGTAATAAAAAAAGTGTAAGTAATTTTCACCGTAAAACAAGTTAAATAATTGTGATTTGAAAAAATCGCAGTCAGGCAGTTAAATACTATAAACTGTTATATTACCCGATAGCTGTCATTGTCAACAATACTATGCTCTATTAATAACACATGTCGGAGTTTGATAGTTTGTGAAAGAGGCTTCGACAATATGCGTTTTTAGAAGGAACGACGTGGTAGGAATTTGAATGGAAAGTTCGTCACGGGGGGGGGGATCAAACCTCGGACAACGAACAAGGTTGAGTGCTGCAGGGATTATTCGGATGTTGGAACGTTCGTCCTGGTGGGATCAAACCTCAGACAACCAACAAGGTTGAGTGCTGCAGGGATCATTCGGATGTTGGAACGTTCGTCCTGGTGGGATCAGCCTTCAGGCAACGAACGGTGGTGCCGGGATGAGCCGACAGACCACAGATACAAAGGGGTAGTGTGTCGCTACAATACATAATAGTATATTTCATTATACTATAATTACTGTATTCAATATATTTACTAGTTATTATTGACTAATAATATAAAAAAGCACAAATTGGATTGGAATTTTGATAATACAATTTAAGTACGACACGATCTACCATTTGTAAGTTACCACAATAGTAAAACAACTGTGTTGTGGGTCTAAATAAAATGATACAACACTGTGTGTCTGGATAGAGTATATAGACTAAAGTGTCCAACTATAGAGGGATAATTATGGAATATCTCCCAGTCAATATTGTATAATTTCATATCCTTTGTGTCGGTCCTGTGGGATTACCTTAGAGATTTGTCCTGTATCATTTAGTAAACATCGCTAATGAACAAACAAATCAAGTTACGTACGGTTCTAGACATATTCGGGGTAAATTATGCGTGTTTAGGGAACATTGAATCTGGATAATACAAGCTACGCAGCTGATATTATGGCGTCATATGACGAGGATTGATTCGTTTATTATTTGTAAATTATACACAGATCCTCTAAATTTAATGTCTAAAATGTTGGTATGATCATAGTAAGAATTGTTAATTTTTTTTAGTAGGTTAAGTTTGTTTAAAACAGTTGTTACACAGGTTTTCTGAATCTAGTAATTGTGAATATCACTTCTTTCTTCTAGATGTGTAATCAGGGTGATTTTTAAGTATATAAACGGCTTTATACTGCATAACTACTTTAACGTACCTCTTTAAGGTACAAAAAAATGCGGATCTACTTAGTTAAAAACATTATACTTTTTTGTAGGTTTTTTAACACTCTCCTAAGTTTCTATTTAACTGTACAATAGTCTCTTTCCAAATTAATAAAATTCAATGAAACATTATTTTCAACCGGTGAAGCAGAGTTTTCTATTGTCCTTGAAGAGAATACCATCGATCCTTCTCCCCCAGCAGAGTTTTGTTGAAAACTACATTACAAATTGTCAATTGCAATTCAATTCAACCAAACTAAATTACAGTCGATTGTTTATATTTCTTATTCTTCGACTTAATGAAAGAATATCGATAATTGCTTCGAGTTTATCCAGTCTCGGCATTGCGTAAGAAACCCTTGTGAGTGAACCAAACAGTTTATACAATATCACTTGTCCTACGACCGAGGTACAAATTACAATTTGTCAATTGCAATTCAATTCAGCCAAACTAAATTACAGTCAATTGTTTATATTTCTTATTCTTCGATTAAATGAAAGAATATCGATAATTGCTTCGAGTTTATCCAGTCTCGACGTTGCGTAAGAAACCCTTGTGAGTGGACCAAACAATTTATACAATATCACTTGTCCTACGACCGAGGTACAAATTACAAATTCTAAAACTATTTTATTAATTTTTTGTCTACTTTTCGGTTTATTATTACAGGAGGGACGATGGTGTCGGAAAGACAGGACGTAATTATGGGGTGCAACATTTTGCATTTTGTCAGTAATAAAACATGTGGAAAATTTACGTGATCATTTTTTTTTTTTCTTATTTCGTAATAACTGAAACTAACTGAACCAATATCTCTCCAACCCCCTTTTATGTTCTGGAGCATAACAATATAAATGGTCAATTGGAAGTCAATTTAGCGGAGTAAATTGTAACAGAGTGCTTTAAGTTGCAGTGTAGGCTTAAGTGATTAGATTGTGTTTATTTAGGTGTGACTTTGTAAAGTGAGGACGTTTATCAGTTCTCTGTATTTTAGAAGTGAATTACCAATTACGACCACCCAACGATAAATATATATACATGGTATAAAAAAATACAGGGACTGTTAAACAACTTTTAAACTAGTAAAGTTGAAACCATAGAACATTTTTGTGTACATTTGTTTTGGTTATGTTTTGTAAAGCATTATACCACCCCATCGCAAAATGGGTATTACCTCATTTTGAAAGTCTTAGAAAACAACAGAACAAATTATAGGTCGCTTGTCACTCCAATCCAAAAGGGCGCCAAGTTATATATTCAAAACATCCATTTACTTCTAAATCTACTCCAAGGAAAATTATAAGGAGACAAAATCAACTTTAATGTAATAGCAGATATTTTTTGTTGAAACTCCATATTCAAGGATAAAATAGGCAAAAGCTTAAAGTTTCAAATATTTTATTAGTTGCCCGATGATGCCGCAAGGCGAAACAATTGTAGCTCATTTATATTATTAAAATATTTGAAACTTTAAGCTTTTGCTTATTTTATCCTTGAGGAGACAAAATTACTGGAGCTAAACTTTACTGTTATTTTAATAGAGTTTGATCAGGAAGTTCTATTACTATAATTTTTTTAGCTTAACCTAAAATTTTATTTTATCATAGTTAAAATTTTAAAAAAATAACACAGGAAATTGTTGTTTTCTATTCTTACTACGATTGACTTTGAGACTGGGTTCCTATTAGAAAAAGTAGTCTAATTTGAAACAATGCTGTAAGGTCTAACAATGTTACCGTAATCTCACATCATTGTTACTCTTGCATTAAGTGACAGCGAAAACCACTGATAAACAAGACTGAAAATCACACGCTGTTATTAAACTGTCCGTCCTCAAAACGTTTGTAATTTGCATGTTGTCTATGTTTGTAATTAATGGTAAAAATACCAGGTAAAAGTTCAAGAAAATAGCAATAGTATTTTTGTCGGACTTTTTCCAATATCTCACACCATCATTTTCTGTAAACACTTCTTAACATACACTCGACTTTTATATCCTCTATGTTTTTTTTAATTATTGTATAAAATTAGCTGATTATAGTTATTGTAGAAATCTTTATTAGTTTTTATTAACGATTATTAACATGAATTTTCTTGAGCTAACAACTTAATAACAGCTGATATCAAAGAAAAAAACTATTAGTTTTTATACACTTAACATAGGTTAGAAGTCAAAACAAATTTTTACTATCAGATTTAAAAAACAAAAAATTAAAAGTTGTTTCTAACCTAATCTTGGTTGTAGAAAACTACCAAGAAATTATGTTTTCAATTTTATATCAATATCCTTTGACTTACAGAAACAAAACTCATTTTATTTGTAGTTAAAAGAGGAAACTAAGTTCTTTCTAGGTAATTATTTTGTATAATTATTGGTTTTCAAACATTTTAAGTGGCCGCCATTTTGAAAATAATACAAATACAGTCTTCATTTTTACACACTTGTAGAACATTACATACAGAATGTTTATGCCAAATCTAAACACAATATCTCAACTACTTCATAAGCTGTTTTTAAATAAAAATACCAAAAGGCGGATTGTCTGATTAAAAATTGGTTTCGGAACCATGTTTATAGGAACTATTTATTTTTAATTTTTGTGTAAGGAATCCGCTCTCGAAGCTTGTCAAAGTATTTCAGAAACACCCTGTATATATATATATATATATATATATATATATATATATATAATGTAACCTTCCCGCACAGTTCTGTTGTATTTAATTGTAGGAATAATGTATTATTTAATAATACATGGTAAAATTATTTAGATTTAATTAGGTAATTAAAGTTTATACACATTTTTCGTCTACTGGATGTTTATTCAATGAAGAGAATAATAATTAGGCATAGATAATACATTTGATTGTTCCAATTGAAAGCTTTTTTTGTAGATTCAAGTGATAGAAAAGGACAGTTAAATATATAATTTCAAATTATCTGACGGAAGAAATACACGAGAAACCATGTTGCCTGTAAGAAAGGTTAGAATTGCTACCAGCCAGCAGATATAAGTTGATGAAGATAGTGCGACAGAAGACAACATCGTGTATATGTACTGTATATTTTCTTGCTGCTTAAACCCAAAACCTCTTGATCATCATCACCATATAAAAAAATTAAATAAATAAATAAATAAAAATAAAAAAAACATAATAAAGACAGCCCTCGAATAGGCTAGAAACTTATTGATTGGAAGAGAACACGAGTTGGTAAAGATAAAAAACTGAACTAAACTATAAGAATAAATCAAAAAATGTCTAGATTAAGCTAGGTTCCCCCGGGATTGACATCCTCTAAGGGTAAGTACAGATCTACAACAGTAATCAAAAGACGACGAAATATGTCATATTGTGGGAGTCGTTGGATTCAAGTTGAATACCAAGTCAACTTCTTCACTAATATCTTACGAGGGAAGAATGATAGAAAACTTTTGATCCGAAGAGAAACGTTGAAGCAGGATGTCCGTCTTGTAAACTGGCTATTTTAAAGAGTCATTAGAGTTTTAGAAGGAAGTTCATTTCACGGACAGAAGTTATTCGACACGGTGAAAATCATGGTTTTAAAATTAAAGCGACGAAGAAGATTGACCGGTTAGGTTATTTGTTTACTTTGACTAGTCAATAGATGATTGGAGTCTCAGAGGAAGTGAAACATCTAATTTTATTTCCTAAGAGTCGAATGAAGTGGAACTCGGGAAGACGTTGCAAATCACATGATAATGAAAGATGTGACATATAGAAAACTGCGGTGTAAGATAGGATAGACTATCGTCAAATCAGTTGATCAACTTGTAATGAGTCTATTCAAATCGTATGAAAGCGTTGGAGTCGTTACAGGAAAATCATCCATGGTACTAAAATGAAGTGATACAGAAGAAATAACTCCAGCCAAGCTAGTAGATACGATGGATGATTGGAACCACTGAGGATACAGCATTTCAATTCTACCAAGGCAGAGTAAATCAACCAATGAAAATCCGTGGTTTTTAAATGAAGCAACAAACAAAAAATTGGTAACACTTTGATGATTGAGTCAATGTTTGATTAGGTTCAAAAAGAAATTCAAATAATTCAACCTATCGTGAAGGATGAGGGTGGCCACTTAGAACGGATGATTAGAGTCAGAGAAGAAGACAATTAATGTACTTAATCCAATAGAAAAGGTTGGCTAGATTATGAAATAATAAAGCAGAATTGACATACAAACCAACAAGCCACGATTACAGAATCGTTGATGATTACATTCATAGTGGAAGTTAAATACGTCGTGCTATCGGGAAACTGGATGAAATCGTCGTAAGAAAAACCAATGCTTTAAAATAACAGATTAGAGTAGGACCAGTTAAACTTGATTCACTGTGCGCGACTGTAGTCATAGAGGATGGCAAATACTTCATTTTAGTGGGAAGAAGTAGAATTGATGAAGTCGTTAAATGGTAAACATCTGTTCTGAAATGATCGAGCAAAGTAGTTCCAAATCAACTGGACGTCTAAAGGCATAGAGAAAGGAAACTACTATCGGGAAGATCTGGCTGGATATAATCGTCAAATGAAAACCCCGTTTTGAAGAGGAGTGTCCAGTTCAACTGGCTCTGAATAGAATTGTCGATTAATTAAGGTCAGGAATGAACTAAAATAAGTTATTTCATATCATAGGAAATACCCAAATTGTAGTCCTTCTTTTTAGTAAGAAATTGTCCTATAAAAGGGGAGAGTTGGGTTGGTAATTGAAAGTGTAACTGGACTGTAGGACGGACGTGCTGTGACTGCCATAGTCAGAGCTAACGATGCTTCTAATTACATAATTGTAATTATCCGTCCGTCGAGCAGGGAAGCCTGAACATGTTTTACTTTTAACCTTATCTTGTTGTAATCTAAATGCATTACGTTGCTTGAATGACAATTGTGTTGTAAAGAGGGACAAACACGTTTTGTAATATAGACATTTTAAATATTGTCATTTACCTTCTGGCATTTGCCAACACTTGAAATTACCAGTCCGGTTCATTGACCAACTTTGTATATACAGAGTGTGTCGGAAAATTCAAGAAAAAAATTATCTGGTGTGTTTGCTTCAGGTTATAGGTTCACTATGATACCCAGCCCCTAAAATGTAATGTCAATTAAATTGGTCTCTTGACCCATGTTGGAAACGTTAAATTGGTAGAGTAAGAGGTTTTATCCAGTTGTGCAAAGTTTGTGCAAACTTCACAACCTTGTTTTCGTAAACTTGTAACTGTGTATCATTACACGTCGGTTATCCTCTAATGAACCTCGTAGCTAAGTTTATATTAAAACTCTCCACTCGCTTCACTCTTGTCAGTGTCTTGACCTTGAAGAGTCTCGAAGATGTATTAATAGAAAGGAGTCTCTACACTCTAAGTTTATTTGGCCCTGTCGGGTCTTGAACCTTTATGAATATTACATGTTCTTGGGAGGTCAGATGTCGACATTACATTTTGACAATATTAACAAACTTGCATGGAATTTAGAAGTTAAATAACACACGAAATATGAACACAAAAACTGTTTAAAATGGCCGTCATATGAATAAGGTTCTACATGATCACACTATATACCTCTATACAAAATTTCATGTTCTCATCTTACCAGCAGGGACTCACTTATAAGGATGTGACGATCCCGAGAGACCTAGCTGGATCTACACATTTTGTTACGTAGTCTTGTGTTAGATCCCTCTCTATCATCTTTCCTATCGGATTTATTTTGATCAACTTTTCTTTTTTTTCCAATCCTAATCAGATCGTAGCTTATCGTAATAGAATTTATCAATTCAGTTATTACGAAAATCAGAAAAACTGTGTAACATCTGTTTTAAACACATTTATACTGTGTTATACCATTTGATCTAACACTTCATACATTATATTTCCTAATACATTGTATGAAGGGGTTGGTTAAGCACTGTGATGACGTCCATTCTTTTAAGTTGTAAGTATTACACTGTGCTTTTGTTATAATTTCAGAAAGTTCAATAATTTGAACTTTTTAATTGACAAAATAGTCCGTCAATCATTTAGTAGTTCACCATTTCGTGATTAGGGGTAAGTGTTAGATGAGCAAACTCCTCAATTTTTTTTAAGGTGAAAAATTACGCTATTGACAGGTGTGAAAAAGTACCTTGACAGGCGATATAAAAGATAACATCACATTTTTATCTGATAGCCAAGATACTACCCAGGTGCTTAGTTCCGGGACAGAGGGGAAGGAAAATGCACATAATCTTGAGAGAAAGGATGCATCTTACTCCATTCGTAGGACCAGAACCCTTTTTGTGGATAAAATTAATTTGAAATGAGACTCAAAAAGGGACAAGAAGACAGTACGTCGAAACTCTAGAATAGTATAGAAAATCTAAGGATCCGCTTGGGAATTATGACCGTAAGAGGTCAATGGTTTATCGATGTAAAAATCCCAAAGTGATTAATTATGGGTCATGCATGGAACGCACAGGACATCTCAGGAAAATTGGACACGACCTGTAGTTATTGTGATTTACTAGTCACTTTCTGGTGGATATTAAAAGAGCAATAACTTTAGGAAGATACCAACTAGAAGTGGAAGAGATACCATTTCTGAATTATCTCCAAATCCTACAATTTATGGCAGCTGTGCGGGGGTGTAAAGGAAGCTCTGACTGGTAATATTTAGATAGCGGGGTCGTAGCTATTAAAAGTCGAATAAGTTTGGAAAGATACCAACTAGAAAATGGAAGAAATACCATCTCTGAATTATCTTCAAATCCTACAATTTATGGCAGTTGTGCGACTGTAAAGGAAGCTCTGACTGGTAATCTTCAGATAGCGGGGTCGTAGCTATTAAAAGAGCAATAACTTTAGGAAGATACCAACTAGAAGTGGAAGAGATACCATCTCTGATTTCTCTCCAAATCCTACAATTTATGGCAGTTGTGCGGGTGTAAAGGAAGCTCTGACTGGTAATCTGCAGATAGCGAGGTCGTAGCTATTAAAAGAGCAATAACTTTAGGAAGATACCAACTAGAAGTGGAAGAGATACCATCTCTGATTTCTCTCCAAATCCTACAATTTATGGCAGCTGTGCGGGTGTAAAGGAAGCTCTGACTGGTAATCTTCAGATAGCGGGGTCGTAGCTATTAAAAGAGCAATAACTTTAGGAAGATACCAACTAGAAGTGGAAGAGATACCATCTCTGATTTCTCTCCAAATCCTACAATTTATGTCAGTTGTGCGGGTGTAAAGGAAGCTCTGACTGGTAATCTTCAGATAGCGAGGTCGTAGCTATTAAAAGAGCAATAACTTTAGGAAGATACCAACTAGAAGTGGAAGAGATACCATCTCTGATTTCTCTCCAAATCCTACAATTTATGGCAGTTGTGCGACTGTAAAGGAAGCTCTGACTGGTAATCTTCAGATAGCGAGGTCGTAGCTATTAAAAGAGCAATAACTTTAGGAAGATACCAACTAGAAGTGGAAGAGATACCATCTCTGATTTCTCTCCAAATCCTACAATTTATGGCAGTTGTGCGGGTGTAAAGGAAGCTCTGACTGGTAATCTTCAGATAGCGGGGTCGTAGCTATTAAAAGAGCAATAACTTTAGGAAGATACCAACTAGAAGTGGAAGAGATACCATCTCTGATTTCTCTCCAAATCCTACAATTTATGGCAGCTGTGCGACTGTAAAGGAAGCTCTGACTGGTAATCTTCAGATAGCGAGGTCGTAGCTATTAAAAGAGCAATAACTTTAGGAAGATACCAACTAGAAGTGGAAGAGATACCATCTCTGATTTCTCTCCAAATCCTACAATTTATGGCAGTTGTGCGGGTGTAAAGGAAGCTCTGACTGGTAATCTTCAGATAGCGGGGTCGTAGCTATTAAAAGAGCAATAACTTTAGGAAGATACCAACTAGAAGTGGAAGAGATACCATCTCTGATTTCTCTCCAAATCCTACAATTTATGGCAGTTGTGCGGCTGTAAAGGAAGCTCTGACTGGTAATCTGCAGATAGCGAGGTCGTAGCTATTAAAAGAGCAATAACTTTAGGAAGATACCAACTAGAAGTGGAAGAGATACCATCTCTGATTTCTCTCCAAATCCTACAATTTATGGCAGCTGTGCGACTGTAAAGGAAGCTGACTGGTAATCTTCAGATAGCGAGGTCGTAGCTATTAAAAGAGCAATAACTTTAGGAAGATACCAACTAGAAGTGGAAGAGATACCATCTCTGATTTCTCTCCAAATCCTACAATTTATGGCAGTTGTGCGGGTGTAAAGGAAGCTCTGACTGGTAATCTTCAGATAGCGGGGTCGTAGCTATTAAAAGAGCAATAACTTTAGGAAGATACCAACTAGAAGTGGAAGAGATACCATCTCTGATTTCTCTCCAAATCCTACAATTTATGGCAGCTGTGCGACTGTAAAGGAAGCTCTGACTGGTAATCTTCAGATAGCGAGGTCGTAGCTATTAAAAGAGCAATAACTTTAGGAAGATACCAACTAGAAGTGGAAGAGATACCATCTCTGATTTCTCTCCAAATCCTACAATTTATGGCAGTTGTGCGGGTGTAAAGGAAGCTCTGACTGGTAATCTTCAGATAGCGGGGTCGTAGCTATTAAAAGAGCAATAACTTTAGGAAGATACCAACTAGAAGTGGAAGAGATACCATCTCTGATTTCTCTCCAAATCCTACAATTTATGGCAGTTGTGCGGCTGTAAAGGAAGCTCTGACTGGTAATCTGCAGATAGCGAGGTCGTAGCTATTAAAAGAGCAATAACTTTAGGAAGATACCAACTAGAAGTGGAAGAGATACCATCTCTGATTTCTCTCCAAATCCTACAATTTATGGCAGTTGTGCGGGTGTAAAGGAAGCTCTGACTGGTAATCTTCAGATAGCGGGGTCGTAGCTATTAAAAGAGCAATAACTTTAGGAAGATACCAACTAGAAGTGGAAGAGATACCATCTCTGATTTCTCTCCAAATCCTACAATTTATGGCAGCTGTGCGACTGTAAAGGAAGCTCTGACTGGTAATCTTCAGATAGCGAGGTCGTAGCTATTAAAGAGCAATAACTTTAGGAAGATACCAACTAGAAGTGGAAGAGATACCATCTCTGATTTCTCTCCAAATCCTACAATTTATGGCAGTTGTGCGGGTGTAAAGGAAGCTCTGACTGGTAATCTTCAGATAGCGGGGTCGTAGCTATTAAAAGAGCAATAACTTTAGGAAGATACCAACTAGAAGTGGAAGAGATACCATCTCTGATTTCTCTCCAAATCCTACAATTTATGGCAGCTGTGCGACTGTAAAGGAAGCTCTGACTGGTAATCTTCAGATAGCGAGGTCGTAGCTATTAAAAGAGCAATAACTTTAGGAAGATACCAACTAGAAGTGGAAGAGATACCATCTCTGATTTCTCTCCAAATCCTACAATTTATGGCAGTTGTGCGGGTGTAAAGGAAGCTCTGACTGGTAATCTTCAGATAGCGGGGTCGTAGCTATTAAAAGAGCAATAACTTTAGGAAGATACCAACTAGAAGTGGAAGAGATACCATCTCTGATTTCTCTCCAAATCCTACAATTTATGGCAGTTGTGCGGGTGTAAAGGAAGCTCTGACTGGTAATCTTCAGATAGCGGGGTCGTAGCTATTAAAAGAGCAATAACTTTAGGAAGATACCAACTAGAAGTGGAAGAGATACCATCTCTGATTTCTCTCCAAATCCTACAATTTATGGCAGTTGTGCGACTGTAAAGGAAGCTCTGACTGGTAATCTTCAGATAGCGAGGTCGTAGCTATTAAAAGAGCAATAACTTTAGAAAGATACCAACTAGAAGTGGAAGAGATACCATCTCTGATTTCTCTCCAAATCCTACAATTTATGGCAGTTGTGCGGGTGTAAAGGAAGCTCTGACTGGTAATCTTCAGATAGCGGGGTCGTAGCTATTAAAAGAGCAATAACTTTAGGAAGATACCAACTAGAAGTGGAAGAGATACCATCTCTGATTTCTCTCCAAATCCTACAATTTATGGCAGTTGTGCGGGTGTAAAGGAAGCTCTGACTGGTAATCTTCAGATAGCGGGGTCGTAGCTATTAAAAGAGCAATAACTTTAGGAAGATACCAACTAGAAGTGGAAGAGATACCATCTCTGATTTCTCTCCAAATCCTACAATTTATGGCAGCTGTGCGGGTGTAAAGGAAGCTCTGACTGGTAATCTTCAGATAGCGGGGTCGTAGCTATTAAAAGAGCAATAACTTTAGGAAGATACCAACTAGAAGTGGAAGAGATACCATCTCTGATTTCTCTCCAAATCCTACAATTTATGGCAGTTGTGCGACTGTAAAGGAAGCTCTGACTGGTAATCTTCAGATAGCGAGGTCGTAGCTATTAAAAGAGCAATAACTTTAGGAAGATACCAACTAGAAGTGGAAGAGATACCATCTCTGATTTCTCTCCAAATCCTACAATTTATGGCAGCTGTGCGGGTGTAAAGGAAGCTCTGACTGGTAATCTTCAGATAGCGGGGTCGTAGCTATTAAAAGAGCAATAACTTTAGGAAGATACCAACTAGAAGTGGAAGAGATACCATCTCTGATTTCTCTCCAAATCCTACAATTTATGGCAGTTGTGCGGGTGTAAAGGAAGCTCTGACTGGTAATCTTCAGATAGCGGGGTCGTAGCTATTAAAAGAGCAATAACTTTAGAAAGATACCAACTAGAAGTGGAAGAGATACCATCTCTGATTTCTCTCCAAATCCTACAATTTATGGCAGTTGTGCGGGTGTAAAGGAAGCTCTGACTGGTAATCTTCAGATAGCGGGGTCGTAGCTATTAAAAGAGCAATAACTTTAGGAAGATACCAACTAGAAGTGGAAGAGATACCATCTCTGATTTCTCTCCAAATCCTACAATTTATGGCAGTTGTGCGGGTGTAAAGGAAGCTCTGACTGGTAATCTTCAGATAGCGGGGTCGTAGCTATTAAAAGAGCAATAACTTTAGAAAGATACCAACTAGAAGTGGAAGAGATACCATCTCTGATTTCTCTCCAAATCCTACAATTTATGGCAGTTGTGCGGGTGTAAAGGAAGCTCTGACTGGTAATCTTCAGATAGCGGGGTCGTAGCTATTAAAAGAGCAATAACTTTAGGAAGATACCAACTAGAAGTGGAAGAGATACCATCTCTGATTTCTCTCCAAATCCTACAATTTATGGCAGTTGTGCGGGTGTAAAGGAAGCTCTGACTGGTAATCTTCAGATAGCGGGGTCGTAGCTATTAAAAGAGCAATAACTTTAGGAAGATACCAACTAGAAGTGGAAGAGATACCATCTCTGATTTCTCTCCAAATCCTACAATTTATGGCAGCTGTGCGGGTGTAAAGGAAGCTCTGACTGGTAATCTTCAGATAGCGGGGTCGTAGCTATTAAAAGAGCAATAACTTTAGGAAGATACCAACTAGAAGTGGAAGAGATACCATCTCTGATTTCTCTCCAAATCCTACAATTTATGGCAGTTGTGCGACTGTAAAGGAAGCTCTGACTGGTAATCTTCAGATAGCGAGGTCGTAGCTATTAAAAGAGCAATAACTTTAGGAAGATACCAACTAGAAGTGGAAGAGATACCATCTCTGATTTCTCTCCAAATCCTACAATTTATGGCAGCTGTGCGGGTGTAAAGGAAGCTCTGACTGGTAATCTTCAGATAGCGGGGTCGTAGCTATTAAAAGAGCAATAACTTTAGGAAGATACCAACTAGAAGTGGAAGAGATACCATCTCTGATTTCTCTCCAAATCCTACAATTTATGGCAGCTGTGCGGGTGTAAAGGAAGCTCTGACTGGTAATCTGCAGATAGCGAGGTCGTAGCTATTAAAAGAGCAATAACTTTAGGAAGATACCAACTAGAAGTGGAAGAGATACCATCTCTGATTTCTCTCCAAATCCTACAATTTATGGCAGCTGTGCGGGTGTAAAGGAAGCTCTGACTGGTAATCTGCAGATAGCGAGGTCGTAGCTATTAAAAGAGCAATAACTTTAGGAAGATACCAACTAGAAGTGGAAGAGATACCATCTCTGATTTCTCTCCAAATCCTACAATTTATGGCAGCTGTGCGGGTGTAAAGGAAGCTCTGACTGGTAATCTGCAGATAGCGAGGTCGTAGCTATTAAAAGAGCAATAACTTTAGGAAGATACCAACTAGAAGTGGAAGAGATACCATCTCTGATTTCTCTCCAAATCCTTCAATTTATGGCAGCTGTGCGGGTGTAAAGGAAGCTCTGACTGGTAATCTGCAGATAGCGAGGTCGTAGCTATTAAAAGAGCAATAACTTTAGGAAGATACCAACTAGAAGTGGAAGAGATACCATCTCTGATTTCTCTCCAAATCCTACAATTTATGGCAGCTGTGCGGGTGTAAAGGAAGCTCTGACTGGTAATCTGCAGATAGCGAGGTCGTAGCTATTAAAAGAGCAATAACTTTAGGAAGATACCAACTAGAAGTGGAAGAGATACCATCTCTGATTTCTCTCCAAATCCTACAATTTATGGCAGCTGTGCGGGTGTAAAGGAAGCTCTGACTGGTAATCTGCAGATAGCGAGGTCGTAGCTATTAAAAGAGCAATAACTTTAGGAAGATACCAACTAGAAGTGGAAGAGATACCATCTCTGATTTCTCTCCAAATCCTACAATTTATGGCAGCTGTGCGGGTGTAAAGGAAGCTCTGACTGGTAATCTGCAGATAGCGAGGTCGTAGCTATTAAAAGAGCAATAACTTTAGGAAGATACCAACTAGAAGTGGAAGAGATACCATCTCTGATTTCTCTCCAAATCCTACAATTTATGGCAGCTGTGCGGGTGTAAAGGAAGCTCTGACTGGTAATCTTCAGATAGCGGGGTCGTAGCTATTAAAAGAGCAATAACTTTAGGAAGATACCAACTAGAAGTGGAAGAGATACCATCTCTGATTTCTCTCCAAATCCTACAATTTATGGCAGCTGTGCGGGTGTAAAGGAAGCTCTGACTGGTAATCTGCAGATAGCGAGGTCGTAGCTATTAAAAGAGCAATAACTTTAGGAAGATACCAACCAGAAGTGGAAGAGATACCATCTCTGATTTCTCTCCAAATCCTACAATTTATGGCAGCTGTGCGGGTGTAAAGGAAGCTCTGACTGGTAATCTGCAGATAGCGAGGTCGTAGCTATTAAAAGAGCAATAACTTTAGGAAGATACCAACTAGAAGTGGAAGAGATACCATCTCTGATTTCTCTCCAAATCCTACAATTTATGGCAGCTGTGCGGGTGTAAAGGAAGCTCTGACTGGTAATCTGCAGATAGCGAGGTCGTAGCTATTAAAAGAGCAATAACTTTAGGAAGATACCAACTAGAAGTGGAAGAGATACCATCTCTGATTTCTCTCCAAATCCTACAATTTATGGCAGCTGTGCGGGTGTAAAGGAAGCTCTGACTGGTAATCTTCAGATAGCGGGGTCGTAGCTATTAAAAGAGCAATAACTTTAGGAAGATACCAACTAGAAGTGGAAGAGATACTATCTCTGATTTCTCTCCAAATCCTACAATTTATGGCAGCTGTGCGGGTGTAAAGGAAGCTCTGACTGGTAATCTGCAGATAGCGAGGTCGTAGCTATTAAAAGAGCAATAACTTTAGGAAGATACCAACTAGAAGTGGAAGAGATACCATCTCTGATTTCTCTCCAAATCCTACAATTTATGGCAGCTGTGCGGGTGTAAAGGAAGCTCTGACTGGTAATCTGCAGATAGCGAGGTCGTAGCTATTAAAAGAGCAATAACTTTAGGAAGATACCAACTAGAAGTGGAAGAGATACCATCTCTGATTTCTCTCCAAATCCTACAATTTATGGCAGCTGTGCGGGTGTAAAGGAAGCTCTGACTGGTAATCTGCAGATAGCGAGGTCGTAGCTATTAAAAGAGCAATAACTTTAGGAAGATACCAACTAGAAGTGGAAGAGATACCATCTCTGATTTCTCTCCAAATCCTACAATTTATGGCAGCTGTGCGGGTGTAAAGGAAGCTCTGACTGGTAATCTGCAGATAGCGAGGTCGTAGCTATTAAAAGAGCAATAACTTTAGGAAGATACCAACTAGAAGTGGAAGAGATACCATCTCTGATTTCTCTCCAAATCCTACAATTTATGGCAGCTGTGCGGGTGTAAAGGAAGCTCTGACTGGTAATCTGCTGATAGCGAGGTCGTAGCTATTAAAAGAGCAATAACTTTAGGAAGATACCAACTAGAAGTGGAAGAGATACCATCTCGGATTTCTCTCCAAATCCTACAATTTATGGCAGCTGTGCGGGTGTAAAGGAAGCTCTGACTGGTAATCTGCAGATAGCGAGGTCGTAGCTATTAAAAGAGCAATAACTTTAGGAAGATACCAACTAGAAGTGGAAGAGATACCATCTCTGATTTCTCTCCAAATCCTACAATTTATGGCAGCTGTGCGGGTGTAAAGGAAGCTCTGACTGGTAATCTGCAGATAGCGAGGTCGTAGCTATTAAAAGAGCAATAACTTTAGGAAGATACCAACTAGAAGTGGAAGAGATACCATCTCTGATTTCTCTCCAAATCCTACAATTTATGGCAGCTGTGCGGGTGTAAAGGAAGCTCTGACTGGTAATCTGCAGATAGCGAGGTCGTAGCTATTAAAAGAGCAATAACTTTAGGAAGATACCAACTAGAAGTGGAAGAGATACCATCTCTGATTTCTCTCCAAATCCTACAATTTATGGCAGCTGTGCGGGTGTAAAGGAAGCTCTGACTGGTAATCTGCAGATAGCGAGGTCGTAGCTATTAAAAGAGCAATAACTTTGGGAAGATACCAACTAGAAGTGGAAGAGATACCATCTCTGATTTCTCTCCAAATCCTACAATTTATGGCAGCTGTGCGGGTGTAAAGGAAGCTCTGACTGGTAATCTGCAGATAGCGAGGTCGTAGCTATTAAAAGAGCAATAACTTTGGGAAGATACCAACTAGAAGTGGAAGAGATACCATCTCTGATTTCTCTCCAAATCCTACAATTTATGGCAGCTGTGCGGGTGTAAAGGAAGCTCTGACTGGTAATCTGCAGATAGCGAGGTCGTAGCTATTAAAAGAGCAATAACTTTGGGAAGATACCAACTAGAAGTGGAAGAGATACCATCTCTGATTTCTCTCCAAATCCTACAATTTATGGCAGCTGTGCGGGTGTAAAGGAAGCTCTGACTGGTAATCTGCAGATAGCGAGGTCGTAGCTATTAAAAGAGCAATAACTTTAGGAAGATACCAACTAGAAGTGGAAGAGATACCATCTCTGATTTCTCTCCAAATCCTACAATTTATGGCAGCTGTGCGGGTGTAAAGGAAGCTCTGACTGGTAATCTGCAGATAGCGAGGTCGTAGCTATTAAAAGAGCAATAACTTTGGGAAGATACCAACTAGAAGTGGAAGAGATACCATCTCTGATTTCTCTCCAAATCCTACAATTTATGGCAGCTGTGCGGGTGTAAAGGAAGCTCTGACTGGTAATCTTCAGATAGCGGGGTCGTAGCTATTAAAAGAGCAATAACTTTAGGAAGATACCAACTAGAAGTGGAAGAGATACCATCTCTGATTTCTCTCCAAATCCTACAATTTATGGCAGCTGTGCGGGTGTAAAGGAAGCTCTGACTGGTAATCTGCAGATAGCGAGGTCGTAGCTATTAAAAGAGCAATAACTTTAGGAAGATACCAACTAGAAGTGGAAGAGATACCATCTCTGATTTCTCTCCAAATCCTACAATTTATGGCAGCTGTGCGGGTGTAAAGGAAGCTCTGACTGGTAATCTGCAGATAGCGAGGTCGTAGCTATTAAAAGAGCAATAACTTTGGGAAGATACCAACTAGAAGTGGAAGAGATACCATCTCTGATTTCTCTCCAAATCCTACAATTTATGGCAGCTGTGCGGGTGTAAAGGAAGCTCTGACTGGTAATCTTCAGATAGCGGGGTCGTAGCTATTAAAAGAGCAATAACTTTAGGAAGATACCAACTAGAAGTGGAAGAGATACCATCTCTGATTTCTCTCCAAATCCTACAATTTATGTCAGTTGTGCGGGTGTAAAGGAAGCTCTGACTGGTAATCTGCAGATAGCGAGGTCGTAGCTATTAAAAGAGCAATAACTTTAGGAAGATACCAACTAGAAGTGGAAGAGATACCATCTCTGATTTCTCTCCAAATCCTACAATTTATGGCAGTTGTGCGACTGTAAAGGAAGCTCTGACTGGTAATCTTCAGATAGCGGGGTCGTAGCTATTAAAAGAGCAATAACTTTAGGAAGATACCAACTAGAAGTGGAAGAGATACCATCTCTGATTTCTCTCCAAATCCTACAATTTATGTCAGTTGTGCGGGTGTAAAGGAAGCTCTGACTGGTAATCTGCAGATAGCGAGGTCGTAGCTATTAAAAGAGCAATAACTTTAGGAAGATACCAACTAGAAGTGGAAGAGATACCATCTCTGATTTCTCTCCAAATCCTACAATTTATGGCAGTTGTGCGACTGTAAAGGAAGCTCTGACTGGTAATCTGCAGATAGCGGGGTCGTAGCTATTAAAAGAGCAATAACTTTAGGAAGATACCAACTAGAAGTGGAAGAGATACCATCTCTGATTTCTCTCCAAATCCTACAATTTATGGCAGCTGTGCGGGTGTAAAGGAAGCTCTGACTGGTAATCTTCAGATAGCGGGGTCGTAGCTATTAAAAGAGCAATAACTTTAGGAAGATACCAACTAGAAGTGGAAGAGATACCATCTCTGATTTCTCTCCAAATCCTACAATTTATGGCAGCTGTGCGGGTGTAAAGGAAGCTCTGACTGGTAATCTTCAGATAGCGGGGTCGTAGCTATTAAAAGAGCAATAACTTTAGGAAGATACCAACTAGAAGTGGAAGAGATACCATCTCTGATTTCTCTCCAAATCCTACAATTTATGGCAGTTGTGCGACTGTAAAGGAAGCTCTGACTGGTAATCTTCAGATAGCGGGGTCGTAGCTATTAAAAGAGCAATAACTTTAGGAAGATACCAACTAGAAGTGGAAGAGATACCATCTCTGATTTCTCTCCAAATCCTACAATTTATGGCAGTTGTGCGACTGTAAAGGAAGCTCTGACTGGTAATCTTCAGATAGCGGGGTCGTAGCTATTAAAAGAGCAATAACTTTAGGAAGATACCAACTAGAAGTGGAAGAGATACCATCTCTGATTTCTCTCCAAATCCTACAATTTATGGCAGTTGTGCGACTGTAAAGGAAGCTCTGACTGGTAATCTTCAGATAGCGGGGTCGTAGCTATTAAAAGAGCAATAACTTTAGGAAGATACCAACTAGAAGTGGAAGAGATACCATCTCTGATTTCTCTCCAAATCCTACAATTTATGGCAGTTGTGCGACTGTAAAGGAAGCTCTGACTGGTAATCTTCAGATAGCGAGGTCGTAGCTATTAAAAGAGCAATAACTTTAGGAAGATACCAACTAGAAGTGGAAGAGATACCATCTCTGAATTATCTCCAAATCCTACAATTTATGGCAGCTGTGCGACTGTAAAGGAAGCTGACTGGTAATCTTCAGATAGCGGGGTCGTAGCTATTAAAAGAGCAATAACTTTGGGAAGATACCAACTAGAAGTGGAAGAGATACCATCTCTGATTTCTCTCCAAATCCTACAATTTATGGCAGTTGTGCGACTGTAAAGGAAGCTCTGACTGGTAATCTTCAGATAGCGGGGTCGTAGCTATTAAAAGAGCAATAACTTTGGGAAGATACCAACTAGAAGTGGAAGAGATACCATCTCTGATTTCTCTCCAAATCCTACAATTTATGGCAGCTGTGCGACTGTAAAGGAAGCTCTGACTGGTAATCTTCAGATAGCGGGGTCGTAGCTATTAAAAGAGCAATAACTTTAGGAAGATACCAACTAGAAGTGGAAGAGATACCATCTCTGATTTCTCTCCAAATCCTACAATTTATGGCAGTTGTGCGACTGTAAAGGAAGCTCTGACTGGTAATCTTCAGATAGCGGGGTCGTAGCTATTAAAAGAGCAATAACTTTAGGAAGATACCAACTAGAAGTGGAAGAGATACCATCTCTGATTTCTCTCCAAATCCTACAATTTATGGCAGCTGTGCGACTGTAAAGGAAGCTCTGACTGGTAATCTTCAGATAGCGGGGTCGTAGCTATTAAAAGAGCAATAACTTTAGGAAGATACCAACTAGAAGTGGAAGAGATACCATCTCTGATTTCTCTCCAAATCCTACAATTTATGGCAGTTGTGCGACTGTAAAGGAAGCTCTGACTGGTAATCTTCAGATAGCGGGGTCGTAGCTATTAAAAGAGCAATAACTTTAGGAAGATACCAACTAGAAGTGGAAGAGATACCATCTCTGATTTCTCTCCAAATCCTACAATTTATGGCAGTTGTGCGACTGTAAAGGAAGCTCTGACTGGTAATCTTCAGATAGCGGGGTCGTAGCTATTAAAAGAGCAATAACTTTAGGAAGATACCAACTAGAAGTGGAAGAGATACCATCTCTGATTTCTCTCCAAATCCTACAATTTATGGCAGCTGTGCGACTGTAAAGGAAGCTCTGACTGGTAATCTTCAGATAGCGGGGTCGTAGCTATTAAAAGAGCAATAACTTTAGGAAGATACCAACTAGAAGTGGAAGAGATACCATCTCTGATTTCTCTCCAAATCCTACAATTTATGGCAGTTGTGCGACTGTAAAGGAAGCTCTGACTGGTAATCTTCAGATAGCGGGGTCGTAGCTATTAAAAGAGCAATAACTTTAGGAAGATACCAACTAGAAGTGGAAGAGATACCATCTCTGATTTCTCTCCAAATCCTACAATTTATGGCAGTTGTGCGACTGTAAAGGAAGCTCTGACTGGTAATCTTCAGATAGCGGGGTCGTAGCTATTAAAAGAGCAATAACTTTAGGAAGATACCAACTAGAAGTGGAAGAGATACCATCTCTGATTTCTCTCCAAATCCTACAATTTATGGCAGTTGTGCGACTGTAAAGGAAGCTCTGACTGGTAATCTTCAGATAGCGGGGTCGTAGCTATTAAAAGAGCAATAACTTTAGGAAGATACCAACTAGAAGTGGAAGAGATACCATCTCTGATTTCTCTCCAAATCCTACAATTTATGGCAGTTGTGCGGGTGTAAAGGAAGCTCTGACTGGTAATCTTCAGATAGCGGGGTCGTAGCTATTAAAAGAGCAATAACTTTAGGAAGATACCAACTAGAAGTGGAAGAGATACCATCTCTGATTTCTCTCCAAATCCTACAATTTATGGCAGTTGTGCGGGTGTAAAGGAAGCTCTGACTGGTAATCTTCAGATAGCGGGGTCGTAGCTATTAAAAGAGCAATAACTTTAGGAAGATACCAACTAGAAGTGGAAGAGATACCATCTCTGATTTCTCTCCAAATCCTACAATTTATGGCAGCTGTGCGGGTGTAAAGGAAGCTCTGACTGGTAATCTTCAGATAGCGGGGTCGTAGCTATTAAAAGAGCAATAACTTTAGGAAGATACCAACTAGAAGTGGAAGAGATACCATCTCTGATTTCTCTCCAAATCCTACAATTTATGGCAGTTGTGCGACTGTAAAGGAAGCTCTGACTGGTAATCTTCAGATAGCGAGGTCGTAGCTATTAAAAGAGCAATAACTTTAGGAAGATACCAACTAGAAGTGGAAGAGATACCATCTCTGATTTCTCTCCAAATCCTACAATTTATGGCAGCTGTGCGGGTGTAAAGGAAGCTCTGACTGGTAATCTTCAGATAGCGGGGTCGTAGCTATTAAAAGAGCAATAACTTTAGGAAGATACCAACTAGAAGTGGAAGAGATACCATCTCTGATTTCTCTCCAAATCCTACAATTTATGGCAGCTGTGCGGGTGTAAAGGAAGCTCTGACTGGTAATCTGCAGATAGCGAGGTCGTAGCTATTAAAAGAGCAATAACTTTAGGAAGATACCAACTAGAAGTGGAAGAGATACCATCTCTGATTTCTCTCCAAATCCTACAATTTATGGCAGCTGTGCGGGTGTAAAGGAAGCTCTGACTGGTAATCTGCAGATAGCGAGGTCGTAGCTATTAAAAGAGCAATAACTTTAGGAAGATACCAACTAGAAGTGGAAGAGATACCATCTCTGATTTCTCTCCAAATCCTACAATTTATGGCAGCTGTGCGGGTGTAAAGGAAGCTCTGACTGGTAATCTGCAGATAGCGAGGTCGTAGCTATTAAAAGAGCAATAACTTTAGGAAGATACCAACTAGAAGTGGAAGAGATACCATCTCTGATTTCTCTCCAAATCCTTCAATTTATGGCAGCTGTGCGGGTGTAAAGGAAGCTCTGACTGGTAATCTGCAGATAGCGAGGTCGTAGCTATTAAAAGAGCAATAACTTTAGGAAGATACCAACTAGAAGTGGAAGAGATACCATCTCTGATTTCTCTCCAAATCCTACAATTTATGGCAGCTGTGCGGGTGTAAAGGAAGCTCTGACTGGTAATCTGCAGATAGCGAGGTCGTAGCTATTAAAAGAGCAATAACTTTAGGAAGATACCAACTAGAAGTGGAAGAGATACCATCTCTGATTTCTCTCCAAATCCTACAATTTATGGCAGCTGTGCGGGTGTAAAGGAAGCTCTGACTGGTAATCTGCAGATAGCGAGGTCGTAGCTATTAAAAGAGCAATAACTTTAGGAAGATACCAACTAGAAGTGGAAGAGATACCATCTCTGATTTCTCTCCAAATCCTACAATTTATGGCAGCTGTGCGGGTGTAAAGGAAGCTCTGACTGGTAATCTGCAGATAGCGAGGTCGTAGCTATTAAAAGAGCAATAACTTTAGGAAGATACCAACTAGAAGTGGAAGAGATACCATCTCTGATTTCTCTCCAAATCCTACAATTTATGGCAGCTGTGCGGGTGTAAAGGAAGCTCTGACTGGTAATCTTCAGATAGCGGGGTCGTAGCTATTAAAAGAGCAATAACTTTAGGAAGATACCAACTAGAAGTGGAAGAGATACCATCTCTGATTTCTCTCCAAATCCTACAATTTATGGCAGCTGTGCGGGTGTAAAGGAAGCTCTGACTGGTAATCTGCAGATAGCGAGGTCGTAGCTATTAAAAGAGCAATAACTTTAGGAAGATACCAACCAGAAGTGGAAGAGATACCATCTCTGATTTCTCTCCAAATCCTACAATTTATGGCAGCTGTGCGGGTGTAAAGGAAGCTCTGACTGGTAATCTGCAGATAGCGAGGTCGTAGCTATTAAAAGAGCAATAACTTTAGGAAGATACCAACTAGAAGTGGAAGAGATACCATCTCTGATTTCTCTCCAAATCCTACAATTTATGGCAGCTGTGCGGGTGTAAAGGAAGCTCTGACTGGTAATCTGCAGATAGCGAGGTCGTAGCTATTAAAAGAGCAATAACTTTAGGAAGATACCAACTAGAAGTGGAAGAGATACCATCTCTGATTTCTCTCCAAATCCTACAATTTATGGCAGCTGTGCGGGTGTAAAGGAAGCTCTGACTGGTAATCTTCAGATAGCGGGGTCGTAGCTATTAAAAGAGCAATAACTTTAGGAAGATACCAACTAGAAGTGGAAGAGATACTATCTCTGATTTCTCTCCAAATCCTACAATTTATGGCAGCTGTGCGGGTGTAAAGGAAGCTCTGACTGGTAATCTGCAGATAGCGAGGTCGTAGCTATTAAAAGAGCAATAACTTTAGGAAGATACCAACTAGAAGTGGAAGAGATACCATCTCTGATTTCTCTCCAAATCCTACAATTTATGGCAGCTGTGCGGGTGTAAAGGAAGCTCTGACTGGTAATCTGCAGATAGCGAGGTCGTAGCTATTAAAAGAGCAATAACTTTAGGAAGATACCAACTAGAAGTGGAAGAGATACCATCTCTGATTTCTCTCCAAATCCTACAATTTATGGCAGCTGTGCGGGTGTAAAGGAAGCTCTGACTGGTAATCTGCAGATAGCGAGGTCGTAGCTATTAAAAGAGCAATAACTTTAGGAAGATACCAACTAGAAGTGGAAGAGATACCATCTCTGATTTCTCTCCAAATCCTACAATTTATGGCAGCTGTGCGGGTGTAAAGGAAGCTCTGACTGGTAATCTGCAGATAGCGAGGTCGTAGCTATTAAAAGAGCAATAACTTTAGGAAGATACCAACTAGAAGTGGAAGAGATACCATCTCTGATTTCTCTCCAAATCCTACAATTTATGGCAGCTGTGCGGGTGTAAAGGAAGCTCTGACTGGTAATCTGCTGATAGCGAGGTCGTAGCTATTAAAAGAGCAATAACTTTAGGAAGATACCAACTAGAAGTGGAAGAGATACCATCTCGGATTTCTCTCCAAATCCTACAATTTATGGCAGCTGTGCGGGTGTAAAGGAAGCTCTGACTGGTAATCTGCAGATAGCGAGGTCGTAGCTATTAAAAGAGCAATAACTTTAGGAAGATACCAACTAGAAGTGGAAGAGATACCATCTCTGATTTCTCTCCAAATCCTACAATTTATGGCAGCTGTGCGGGTGTAAAGGAAGCTCTGACTGGTAATCTGCAGATAGCGAGGTCGTAGCTATTAAAAGAGCAATAACTTTAGGAAGATACCAACTAGAAGTGGAAGAGATACCATCTCTGATTTCTCTCCAAATCCTACAATTTATGGCAGCTGTGCGGGTGTAAAGGAAGCTCTGACTGGTAATCTGCAGATAGCGAGGTCGTAGCTATTAAAAGAGCAATAACTTTAGGAAGATACCAACTAGAAGTGGAAGAGATACCATCTCTGATTTCTCTCCAAATCCTACAATTTATGGCAGCTGTGCGGGTGTAAAGGAAGCTCTGACTGGTAATCTGCAGATAGCGAGGTCGTAGCTATTAAAAGAGCAATAACTTTGGGAAGATACCAACTAGAAGTGGAAGAGATACCATCTCTGATTTCTCTCCAAATCCTACAATTTATGGCAGCTGTGCGGGTGTAAAGGAAGCTCTGACTGGTAATCTGCAGATAGCGAGGTCGTAGCTATTAAAAGAGCAATAACTTTGGGAAGATACCAACTAGAAGTGGAAGAGATACCATCTCTGATTTCTCTCCAAATCCTACAATTTATGGCAGCTGTGCGGGTGTAAAGGAAGCTCTGACTGGTAATCTGCAGATAGCGAGGTCGTAGCTATTAAAAGAGCAATAACTTTGGGAAGATACCAACTAGAAGTGGAAGAGATACCATCTCTGATTTCTCTCCAAATCCTACAATTTATGGCAGCTGTGCGGGTGTAAAGGAAGCTCTGACTGGTAATCTGCAGATAGCGAGGTCGTAGCTATTAAAAGAGCAATAACTTTAGGAAGATACCAACTAGAAGTGGAAGAGATACCATCTCTGATTTCTCTCCAAATCCTACAATTTATGGCAGCTGTGCGGGTGTAAAGGAAGCTCTGACTGGTAATCTGCAGATAGCGAGGTCGTAGCTATTAAAAGAGCAATAACTTTGGGAAGATACCAACTAGAAGTGGAAGAGATACCATCTCTGATTTCTCTCCAAATCCTACAATTTATGGCAGCTGTGCGGGTGTAAAGGAAGCTCTGACTGGTAATCTTCAGATAGCGGGGTCGTAGCTATTAAAAGAGCAATAACTTTAGGAAGATACCAACTAGAAGTGGAAGAGATACCATCTCTGATTTCTCTCCAAATCCTACAATTTATGGCAGCTGTGCGGGTGTAAAGGAAGCTCTGACTGGTAATCTGCAGATAGCGAGGTCGTAGCTATTAAAAGAGCAATAACTTTAGGAAGATACCAACTAGAAGTGGAAGAGATACCATCTCTGATTTCTCTCCAAATCCTACAATTTATGGCAGCTGTGCGGGTGTAAAGGAAGCTCTGACTGGTAATCTGCAGATAGCGAGGTCGTAGCTATTAAAAGAGCAATAACTTTGGGAAGATACCAACTAGAAGTGGAAGAGATACCATCTCTGATTTCTCTCCAAATCCTACAATTTATGGCAGCTGTGCGGGTGTAAAGGAAGCTCTGACTGGTAATCTTCAGATAGCGGGGTCGTAGCTATTAAAAGAGCAATAACTTTAGGAAGATACCAACTAGAAGTGGAAGAGATACCATCTCTGATTTCTCTCCAAATCCTACAATTTATGTCAGTTGTGCGGGTGTAAAGGAAGCTCTGACTGGTAATCTGCAGATAGCGAGGTCGTAGCTATTAAAAGAGCAATAACTTTAGGAAGATACCAACTAGAAGTGGAAGAGATACCATCTCTGATTTCTCTCCAAATCCTACAATTTATGGCAGTTGTGCGACTGTAAAGGAAGCTCTGACTGGTAATCTTCAGATAGCGGGGTCGTAGCTATTAAAAGAGCAATAACTTTAGGAAGATACCAACTAGAAGTGGAAGAGATACCATCTCTGATTTCTCTCCAAATCCTACAATTTATGTCAGTTGTGCGGGTGTAAAGGAAGCTCTGACTGGTAATCTGCAGATAGCGAGGTCGTAGCTATTAAAAGAGCAATAACTTTAGGAAGATACCAACTAGAAGTGGAAGAGATACCATCTCTGATTTCTCTCCAAATCCTACAATTTATGGCAGTTGTGCGACTGTAAAGGAAGCTCTGACTGGTAATCTGCAGATAGCGGGGTCGTAGCTATTAAAAGAGCAATAACTTTAGGAAGATACCAACTAGAAGTGGAAGAGATACCATCTCTGATTTCTCTCCAAATCCTACAATTTATGGCAGCTGTGCGGGTGTAAAGGAAGCTCTGACTGGTAATCTTCAGATAGCGGGGTCGTAGCTATTAAAAGAGCAATAACTTTAGGAAGATACCAACTAGAAGTGGAAGAGATACCATCTCTGATTTCTCTCCAAATCCTACAATTTATGGCAGCTGTGCGGGTGTAAAGGAAGCTCTGACTGGTAATCTTCAGATAGCGGGGTCGTAGCTATTAAAAGAGCAATAACTTTAGGAAGATACCAACTAGAAGTGGAAGAGATACCATCTCTGATTTCTCTCCAAATCCTACAATTTATGGCAGTTGTGCGACTGTAAAGGAAGCTCTGACTGGTAATCTTCAGATAGCGGGGTCGTAGCTATTAAAAGAGCAATAACTTTAGGAAGATACCAACTAGAAGTGGAAGAGATACCATCTCTGATTTCTCTCCAAATCCTACAATTTATGGCAGTTGTGCGACTGTAAAGGAAGCTCTGACTGGTAATCTTCAGATAGCGGGGTCGTAGCTATTAAAAGAGCAATAACTTTAGGAAGATACCAACTAGAAGTGGAAGAGATACCATCTCTGATTTCTCTCCAAATCCTACAATTTATGGCAGTTGTGCGACTGTAAAGGAAGCTCTGACTGGTAATCTTCAGATAGCGGGGTCGTAGCTATTAAAAGAGCAATAACTTTAGGAAGATACCAACTAGAAGTGGAAGAGATACCATCTCTGATTTCTCTCCAAATCCTACAATTTATGGCAGTTGTGCGACTGTAAAGGAAGCTCTGACTGGTAATCTTCAGATAGCGAGGTCGTAGCTATTAAAAGAGCAATAACTTTAGGAAGATACCAACTAGAAGTGGAAGAGATACCATCTCTGAATTATCTCCAAATCCTACAATTTATGGCAGCTGTGCGACTGTAAAGGAAGCTGACTGGTAATCTTCAGATAGCGGGGTCGTAGCTATTAAAAGAGCAATAACTTTGGGAAGATACCAACTAGAAGTGGAAGAGATACCATCTCTGATTTCTCTCCAAATCCTACAATTTATGGCAGTTGTGCGACTGTAAAGGAAGCTCTGACTGGTAATCTTCAGATAGCGGGGTCGTAGCTATTAAAAGAGCAATAACTTTGGGAAGATACCAACTAGAAGTGGAAGAGATACCATCTCTGATTTCTCTCCAAATCCTACAATTTATGGCAGCTGTGCGACTGTAAAGGAAGCTCTGACTGGTAATCTTCAGATAGCGGGGTCGTAGCTATTAAAAGAGCAATAACTTTAGGAAGATACCAACTAGAAGTGGAAGAGATACCATCTCTGATTTCTCTCCAAATCCTACAATTTATGGCAGTTGTGCGACTGTAAAGGAAGCTCTGACTGGTAATCTTCAGATAGCGGGGTCGTAGCTATTAAAAGAGCAATAACTTTAGGAAGATACCAACTAGAAGTGGAAGAGATACCATCTCTGATTTCTCTCCAAATCCTACAATTTATGGCAGCTGTGCGACTGTAAAGGAAGCTCTGACTGGTAATCTTCAGATAGCGGGGTCGTAGCTATTAAAAGAGCAATAACTTTAGGAAGATACCAACTAGAAGTGGAAGAGATACCATCTCTGATTTCTCTCCAAATCCTACAATTTATGGCAGTTGTGCGACTGTAAAGGAAGCTCTGACTGGTAATCTTCAGATAGCGGGGTCGTAGCTATTAAAAGAGCAATAACTTTAGGAAGATACCAACTAGAAGTGGAAGAGATACCATCTCTGATTTCTCTCCAAATCCTACAATTTATGGCAGTTGTGCGACTGTAAAGGAAGCTCTGACTGGTAATCTTCAGATAGCGGGGTCGTAGCTATTAAAAGAGCAATAACTTTAGGAAGATACCAACTAGAAGTGGAAGAGATACCATCTCTGATTTCTCTCCAAATCCTACAATTTATGGCAGCTGTGCGACTGTAAAGGAAGCTCTGACTGGTAATCTTCAGATAGCGGGGTCGTAGCTATTAAAAGAGCAATAACTTTAGGAAGATACCAACTAGAAGTGGAAGAGATACCATCTCTGATTTCTCTCCAAATCCTACAATTTATGGCAGTTGTGCGACTGTAAAGGAAGCTCTGACTGGTAATCTTCAGATAGCGGGGTCGTAGCTATTAAAAGAGCAATAACTTTAGGAAGATACCAACTAGAAGTGGAAGAGATACCATCTCTGATTTCTCTCCAAATCCTACAATTTATGGCAGTTGTGCGACTGTAAAGGAAGCTCTGACTGGTAATCTTCAGATAGCGGGGTCGTAGCTATTAAAAGAGCAATAACTTTAGGAAGATACCAACTAGAAGTGGAAGAGATACCATCTCTGATTTCTCTCCAAATCCTACAATTTATGGCAGTTGTGCGACTGTAAAGGAAGCTCTGACTGGTAATCTTCAGATAGCGGGGTCGTAGCTATTAAAAGAGCAATAACTTTAGGAAGATACCAACTAGAAGTGGAAGAGATACCATCTCTGAATTATCTCCAAATCCTACAATTTATGGCAGCTGTGCGACTGTAAAGGAAGCTGACTGGTAATCTTCAGATAGCGGGGTCGTAGCTATTAAAAGAGCAATAACTTTAGGAAGATACCAACTAGAAGTGGAAGAGATACAATCTCTGATTTCTCTCCAAATCCTACAATTTATGGCAGTTGTGCGGGTGTAAAGGAAGCTCTGACTGGTAATCTGCAGATAGCGAGGTCGTAGCTATTAAAAGAGCAATAACTTTAGGAAGATACCAACTAGAAGTGGAAGAGATACCATCTCTGATTTCTCTCCAAATCCTACAATTTATGGCAGTTGTGCGGCTGTAAAGGAAGCTCTGACTGGTAATCTGCAGATAGCGAGGTCGTAGCTATTAAAAGAGCAATAACTTTAGGAAGATACCAACTAGAAGTGGAAGAGATACCATCTCTGATTTCTCTCCAAATCCTACAATTTATGGCAGCTGTGCGGGTGTAAAGGAAGCTCTGACTGGTAATCTTCAGATAGCGGGGTCGTAGCTATTAAAAGAGCAATAACTTTAGGAAGATACCAACTAGAAGTGGAAGAGATACCATCTCTGAATTATCTCCAAATCCTACAATTTATGGCAGCTGTGCGACTGTAAAGGAAGCTGACTGGTAATCTTCAGATAGCGGGGTCGTAGCTATTAAAAGAGCAATAACTTTAGGAAGATACCAACTAGAAGTGGAAGAGATACCATCTCTGATTTCTCTCCAAATCCTACAATTTATGGCAGTTGTGCGGGTGTAAAGGAAGCTCTGACTGGTAATCTGCAGATAGCGAGGTCGTAGCTATTAAAAGAGCAATAACTTTGGGAAGATACCAACTAGAAGTGGAAGAGATACCATCTCTGATTTCTCTCCAAATCCTACAATTTATGGCAGCTGTGCGGGTGTAAAGGAAGCTCTGACTACTAATCTGCAGATAGCGAGGTCGTAGCTATTAAAAGAGCAATAACTTTGGGAAGATACCAACTAGAAGTGGAAGAGATACCATCTCTGAATTCTCTCGAAATTCTACAATTCATGGTAGCTGTGTAAAGAATGCCGTAATGGAGAATCTCAATAACAGAGAAGGGGGCGTGATAGTCTTGAATGGTACATCAGCAAAACCCCTAAGATACATAACATAAGTGTAAAAACCCAATATAGTTTTAGGTCAAACATTCAATTCAGCAGACTACAACCTTACATAACGCCAAAACTAAATATACAGAAATAAAACCAATTATCGATATTCCTTATTTCAAAATCGAAGAATACGAAATATAAACAATTGACTTTAATTTACTTTCGATAAATTGAATTTCAATTGACAATTTGTAAAGTAATGAAAGGTTTCTGCGATGGAGGGAATGGGCAAATCGATGGTATTCTCTTCAAGGACAATAGAAAACTCCGCTTCACCGGTTGAAAAGAATGTTTCATTGAATTTTGTTAACTTGAAGACAGTCTTGTAGCTAAATAGAAACGTAGAAGACATTGAAAGGGAAAGAAAATAGAGATAGAGGGAGGACAAAAAGGAGGAGACTGTCACGCTCCTAACTACAGGATCATTCCACGAAGACACGGAGAAACTTTCGGAACGTGTTTTACTGGTAACAATAATGGAAAAGTTCATAGAAACATAGGTTCAAAAATTCATAGTTTCCCGTCAATCTATAACAATATATATACCGGGTCTTTCAAAAGTAAGTTAAAACTTGAGTTGTTTTGTTTTTAAAGTACATATATTACTTTCATATTAAACAGGAATTAATTTTTTTTTAAACTTTAAATTAAGTCAAATTCTTACTTATTAGGGTTGTTGGCCAGCAAGGAGCAGTAGTCTTTCCTCTAAGCTATGGGCGGACATTTTTAACGTGTTGACATTTATCTCGGATAACTTTTGAATAATTGCTTCTTTCATCTCTTACGATTGAATGCCTTCCTGGTCTCTTTATGTTTCCAACAGTTCCGATGGTTTCAAAACTTACCAACAGCTTTTTATATTACCAACACGAAATCCCCTGATTTCGTTATCATCAGATTTTCTGTAAAGCCTACCACATTTAAAGACGTTAAATATTATTACAAATTAATTAATATTCAATTGATCGACTAAACATCCAGTTGTTAAACTAATTACTAGTAGTTTTAATTACCTTGTAAATAATTTTACCATTACATAATATATTATTTCATTGGAACTGTTTAGGAACATTTATATTTATTTTGAATGGTGGTTGGCAGCAGTGCACTATATTAATTACTGCACTACGTGTAATTGTGTTGTCATTAATTATATGTGCACAAGATCGGGTTATTCACTAGGTTTGCTTCTAATGTGGCTGACTAGATGTCATTATTATGGGTTGCTCATCATTAGAACAAATGTATCGGGCATTTTTTTATCTGCTGACATTTGTTTTGCAGGCTCTAACTGAACTGAGCTTCATTACGTCAATTGTTTTGTATTACTAGCAGATTTATAATATGAACATTATATATATATATATATATATATATATATATACCGATTTACACTATTGGAAAGTTATGTACAGGGTGGGTGAAAAGTATGAAAACAACCTAATATCCCGTATATAAGGGAAATTTGAAGGTAGATGTGATTGGAAAACCATTTAAAAATACTATTTTATTATGATTTCAAAAATTTGGTCTGTAGCTTTATAATTGCAATCTAATGATGTATAAATAAAGAAGTAGAAACCAGAAGCAAATCAAAAATGGTAAGCACTTGAGGTTTTTGTAAATAATTCTAATGTAATTTGGTGACTTCGTTTAGAGTATAAAAATTACAATTTTTGTAATACAATTTAAAAAGTTATGAAATATCAATAATTCAGTTTTTTAATTTCATAAAAATCGTCGGTCATATTATCTGAAGGCAGTCCGATGTGATTGTGTGTAAAATGTTCGATCCACTTCCCAGGGCTACCTTACATAACAGCACGACTGAATAAACTAAAATCGAAGCAATTATCGATATTCCTCATTTCAAAGTCGATTGAGAAGAAATATAAACAATCGACTTTAAATTAGTTTGGCTAAATTGAATTTAAATTGACAATTTTGTAACGTAATTCGCAACAAAACTCTGCTGGGGGAGGGATCGATGGTGTTTTCTCCAAGGACAATAGAGAACTCCGCTTCAAAGAATGTTTCATTGAATGTTAACTTGGAGACTAAATAGAAAATTAGAAGACTGCGACAGTAAAGGAAAGAGAAGACGGGAGAATAATGGAGACAAAACAGGAGAGTCTGTTTCTAGATCCCTTAGTCAAACGCAACCGCCTTTATAAAACTGTCACTCCAGGAGTAGAGACTTAGATTTTAAAACGCGTACAATGGTAGGGGACCGTCGATAGAAACAAGATGAAGGCCGTCGTCATGGTACTCACCCAGACCTACCAAATCCTACCTAGATGTGTGAATAAGCAGTCTCTACTCGCTACTCGACCTTGACGGTTTTCGTAACCATACTAAAATAACGATTATTTTATTAATTGTTTAGTAAAAACAAAAACAAAATGGCGGATAATTTTAAAACTCTTCTTTCTTATCTGGTCCAATATTCTCTAGACACTCTGTATATTAACAAGTCTCTACTCGCTTTAATCATGTCGGTGTCACAGGTGGAAGGGTACATATGTAAAGAGGGCTGCACTCAATACGCGGTCCTACTGGATCTCGTGCTTATACCAATATCACACTTTCTTGTGACGTCAGAGTTTGAAATACCTTCGCTATTTGTCATCGTAGGGAGAGGTCATTACATATAGAATTGAAATAATATAGGTTGAATAACATACGAGATATGAACAAAAACCAATTAAAAATGGCCGCCAGTTGGACATTTTCAATTAGATTTTGTCTTATTTTCACTAGCAAATTTCATGTGACCGCTATTGGGCTTACGTACAAACTGGAACAACGAAAAAAATTACTTTTGTAAATTGTTTTTAAAAGCACTGTAAATTGTTTTTAAAGTCTGTTAATTTTAAAACAGTCATTTGAAGATATTTCAGATTTCCAGCTCCAAGATAAATTTATACTGCATCACCATATATTAAACCATTGCACAGGTTCGAAATCAGAAGACGAACTAATAAAACTCCGTCACATTATGCCAGAATCTCAGTGCGTCACCTGTATTATCCAAATTGCATTTCTCCTAGACACACATAATATTAAACCTAAATTAAACCTGCTCCGTATGTAGAGAGCCGGACATAACTTGATTTGTTTGTTCATTAGCGATGTTACTAAATGATACTGGACAAACCTCTAAGGTAATCCCACAGGACCGACACAAAGGATATCAATATTATACAACATTGAACAGGAAATGTTCCAGACATTATCCCTCAACATTAGGCTATAGACATAATTAGAACCGTCTACAGAATTAATTCTATTATACCGGGTCTTTACATGACTACCTTCTCTAGGCTATATTTTATTTAAATTTAGTATTTAATTTATTTTTATCTTAAAATTCAAGTTTATGTGGTACAAAGTCATCCGACTTCGTTGTTTGTGTAACTGCGACGCGTTTCGAATCGTACGTGTCAACATCAGATTGATGAAATGTTCACATCACAAACACTTGTCATGATCCGTATAACATGCAGTTCTGACCGACGACTGGCTATGTCTGAAATATTTAGATCTGATAATCTTATCGCTGAACCGTACAGTACACTAGAATGGAATTCAATTGATCATTTAATAATTGTTCTTGTTATTATTAAAGGCTTTGTAGATCTCAAACTCTTCAATGTGCTTTCCTTTGCTATGACTTGACTTACTTGACTTATTTCCTTTTATCTCCTATTGGAGCATAGGGCGTCCAGAAGTGCTCTCCATCTGTCCCTGTCTCCAGCAAGTGCCTTCACTTCTCCCCAAGTCTTGTTAACCTCTTTTGCTTCTTTAATAATGGTCCTCTTCCAGGTTTCTCGGGGTCGACCTCTTCTTCTGACACCTTGCGGGTTCCAATCTAGGGCCTCTTTTTCAATGGTTCCGTCTGGCTTCCTTAGTGTATGTCCTAACCACCTTCACTTCCTCTCTTGAATCTGCAGTTTGACCCAAATTTGACTTGTTTCTCTCCATAAATCCTCGTTTGTAATGATCTCAGGCCATTGCTACGACCTTCCTTTGCTATGGATAGGTGTGAAATTGGTCTCAAAATCTATGAACAAGTCGTTGGTATCAGATGACGAGCATAATTAGGTTTGTTTGTTGATGTTTTCCTTTCGTTAATGTTCTTTAAATAGTTTTTTTATGCCAGTTTGGCCTATATAGAAATTATCACTACTGTTCTAATTAATCATAGTATTCCTATAACTGTTGGCTATATTCTTGATTGTGTTTCATCACGCTTCGCGAAAATCAGTATCTTCCAGTGGTATTGTGAATAGACTGAATGAGACTATATATACCGCCATTTTTTGGTTAATGGGATGATGGGAGTCAGCGTGAATTCGAGGTTTTGTTCCATTAAAAACAGGTAAGAGATACGCAAGTTATTCATAAGAAAATTTCTCATGTAACTTTAACCAGGGATTTACTAGAAAACATTTGGAGGTCCCATTAGTTTTCTATTGCATAGACCTTTCCAATGATATGTCCCAAGAAAGGGTTTGGAATTAAAAAAAAAAATTGACCTTTCAAAAGAGGGGTAAAATTTAAACACCAGAAAAAGTGTTATAACAGGTATGGTAGTGGATTGACGTTGTACACTTTGTATTTAGATATGAACAAACGCATTACAACGTGTATTTATAAATATACAAACCATACATTATTAAAACCGGGCCTCTTTTAAACTGATGCACTGTTTTCAATGCATAAACTGTTTTGTCAAAACTTTTTGAAACGCAATCAAATTCCCACATCTCCGAAACAAAAACCTTAATTAGAATTGATTACATTTATTATTAACACATGTATTAATCTTTTATTGATCGATAACCATCCAATAAATAATAATTACCTAATAAAATGTAATTACCTTTAAATTACATAATATATATATATAATTGCTACAATTAAAATACAGAAAAAACTTTCTGTATAAATATTTATTTTCAATGATGGTTGGCAGCAGTGTATTGACGTTAATTAAATTAATTGCTACACTAAATGTAATTGTGTTGCAATTTATTATATGTACACAAGATCGGCTTATTGATTAGGTTTGCTTCCATGCCAGCTGAATAGGTGTCATTATTACTGAATTGTTCATCGTTAGCACAAATGGATCGGATGTTTTCTTTTGACATGAACTGAGTTAATTTAACTGAGCTTCAAATAATGAACTCAAATGTTTTGTTTTTCTGGCGATTTTCTAATATCTAGATAATGCGATTTCTTTTCATGAAACAACAACACCGTAGTGTATGAAACAAAGTGTCTATCATTTGTTTATAAAAACAGGGAGTTTCACGATCAAACTGCCTAAATTTGGGAAATAATTTTGAACATAAAAATAAATAAAAACGATTCTACAAACAAATGTCCAAGAATACCTTGTTTTCCATCTGTATTTAAAAAAGCATTGTATAGTTTACGAATCGATAACAAAAATTTCCAGAATGTGTTACGCTATTAGAAATTTTGTATCATTTTTATCTCCGATAAGAATGTTGTAATAGAAATGAGTAAATTGCTCCGTCTTTCCCAACTTCATTAATCTCACGTTTGTTGACGCGTTTCGGATATACTCCATTCTCAAAACGAGTTTTAGATAAGCCAATAGGAAGAAAGAAGGGAGAAAGAGTGGGAGGAGCGAATTGCTTAAAATAACAAATCCAAGCGTACGAAGGATGAAAATCTGACCATTTTCAACAAACCTTTTCAAAAATTGGCGTTAAAAATATTTGGTCCTTCTACACAGTTTGAATAAAATGTATTTAACACAAACTAGTGCCACATCTCAAATAAAAAATCACGGTTTAGATATTTTTGATTAAAAAAAAAAGGAAACTGAACATGACTGCCGTTTTTAATAACACGGTCAAATACGATGACACGAGAGAAGCGAGTTTAGAATATATTTAAATATATCAATGTGTTTTAAAATATTCTTTAAATAAAATGTATTTTAAGAGGAGTGTTAGATAAGAACAAAAAATCAAAAACAACTTTTTCTGTGACATTTCAAGAGTCTACATGGTTGGAAAATTTGTGTATAAATGAGAGATAAAGTTAGCGTGTTTTTTACGCAGTTTATTTGATTACTGCCATGTCCTTCAGGTCATTAGTTTTTCCATGTGACACCTCGTGTATAGACCGCGTGAGATATTTGTTCCCCCTCCCACCAGTTTTTGTACAATTTTTGCCCTATCATTTTACACTATATTTGTCCATTGTTAAACAAAGTAGATAATATAATGAGTAATAAATTATTTTTATTACCTTTATAGTTCCGTCATGTGACTTTGTGTTTGTCTTAATTACAAAGACGCGTTTCGCAGTCGTAGCTCCATCTTCAGTAATTTCACTCCGTAGAGGTCGTTAAACACAAAGTCACATGACGGTACTATAAAGGTAATAAAAATTATTTATTACTCATTATATTATATAAAGTGACTTGGACACCAAACAATGAAAATTAAAGTAGATACGTCTACCATTAATAAAAGATTACCATAAATCGACAATATAGGCCTCTATAAATGTAAGCACCACCTTCGATCCTATGTCTAATAAAAATAATAAAACTAGTGGTATAATAAAAATGGAAAATACGAGCGACGTGATACATATTTAAACTTAGATACGATTATAGTATCTTTTTAATTTATAAAAAAGTTTTATTTTATTTTGACTATACTTTAAATTAGTTGAATGCATTATTTGTCTTTGGCTCAGGAAAAATACCTAAAAAAGTTATCATAGAATTCAAGGACACCCCGTATATGAATTTTAACAAAGTTTACTTGTTTAAGGAAACCCCTACATACCCTCCTTAGTACCCAACCTACTTTGTTGCAAAGCTAATCATAACAATGGTCAAATAACATGTAACAAGTTTTCAGTATTTTAAAGTAAATTTTCATATATTAATTTATTGATTTTAACGCTTGTACATTTCTTATACCAAGCTAAAATTATTAATTAGGTAATATCTAGGTCGTATATTTTTCACTTGAAATAATTATTTAATAAATTTGGTTTATTCACAATTTTAGAAAAGTTATCTATTAATGCAGATTAACATTTTTTTTTAAATATAGATGATTTAATTAAATTAATTTTGATAAACAATTTAGAGACATTAAATTTAAAATTAGTAAATACGTTTTTTTCTTGTTTTTTTCAACGGTACCATCTAATTAGTTAAACATTTATTAAATTTATTTTTTATCTGATCATGAAAACAATATTGTTAATTCACTTTGTTGCTGTAAATTTAGGAATAAATAAAACATACAGTTTTGTAGAAGTAGTTTATCCAAACTGTTTTCCTTTATTTCTTTACCAGACTTTACTTTGTCTGATAAATAAAAATAACTTCTTTCCATCCCTCAGAGGCAACAAAATGTACAACGAGCGTAGTTCTATTTTATTATAAAAGCCTTCGTCTTTATTTCCATTCTACATATTTAAATGCAAACGATAAAGAATCAACAAACTCTCTATCAGAATCTTTTGTTTTCCCTTTCTCAAATACTCGTAGTGTTTGTTATTTTCCCTTTCTCAAATACTCGTAGTGTTTGTTATTTTTCCTTTCTCAAATAATCGTAGTGTTTGTTATTTTTCCTTTCTCAAATACTCGTAGTGTTTGTTATTGTTCCTTTCTCAAATACTCGTAGTGTTTGTTATTTTTCCTTTCTCAAATACTCGTAGTGTTTGTTATTTTTCCTTTTTCAAATACTCGTAGTGTTTGTTATTTTTCCTTTCTCAAATATACGTAGTGTTTGTTATTTTCCCTTTCTCAAATATACGTAGTGTTTGTTATTTTCCCTTTCTCAAATACTCGTAGTGTTTGTTATTTTCCCTTTCTCAAATATACGTAGTGTTTGTTATTTTCCCTTTCTCAAATACTCGTAGTGTTTGTTATTGTTCCTTTCTCAAATACTCGTAGTGTTTGTTATTTTTCCTTTCTCAAATATTCGTAGTGTTTGTTATTTTTCCTTTCTCAAATACTCGTAGTGTTTGTTATTTTTCCTTTCTCAAATACTCGTAGTGTTTGTTATTTTTCCTTTTTCAAATACTCGTAGTGTTTGTTATTTTTCCTTTCTCAAATATACGTAGTGTTTGTTATTTTCCCTTTCTCAAATATACGTAGTGTTTGTTATTTTCCCTTTCTCAAATACTCGTAGTGTTTGTTATTTTCCCTTTCTCAAATATACGTAGTGTTTGTTATTTTTTCTTTCTCAAATACTCGTAGTGTTTGTTATTTTCCCTTTCTCAAATACTCGTAGTGTTTGTTATTTTCCCTTTCTCAAATATACGTAGTGTTTGTTATTTTCCCTTTCTCAAATACTCGTAGTGTTTGTTATTTTCCCTTTCTCAAATACTCGTAGTGTTTGTTATTTTCCCTTTCTCAAATATACGTAGTGTTTGTTATTTTCCCTTTCTCAAATACTCGTAGTGTTTGTTATTTTTCCTTTCTCGAATACTCGTAGTGTTTGTTATTTTTCCTTTCTCAAATACTCGTAGTGTTTGTTATTGTTCCTTTCTCAAATACTCGTAGTGTTTGTTATTTTCCCTTTCTAAATACTCGTAGTGTTTGTTTTTTTCCCTTTCTCAAATAGTCGTAGTGTTTGTTATTTTCCCTTTCTCAAATATACGTAGTGTTTGTTATTTTCCCTTTCTCAAATATACGTAGTGTTTGTTATTTTCCCTTTCTCAAATATACGTAGTGTTTGTTATTTTTTCTTTCTCAAATATACGTAGTGTTTGTTATTTTCCCTTTCTCAAATACTCGTAGTGTTTGTTATTTTCCCTTTCTCAAATATACGTAGTGTTTGTTATTTTCCCTTTCTCAAACACTCGTAGTGTTTGTTATTTTTCCTTTCTCAAATACACTCGTAGTGTTTGTTATTTTCCCTTTCTCAAATACTCGTAGTGTTTGTTATTTTTCCTTTCTCAAATACACTCGTAGTGTTTGTTATTTTCCCTTTCTCAAATACTCGTAGTGTTTGTTATTTTTCCTTTCTCAAATACTTGTACTAATTGTTATTTTCCCTTTCTCAAATATACGTAGTGTTTGTTATTTTCCCTTTCTCAAATACTCGTAGTGTTTGTTATTTTCCCTTTCTAAATACTCGTAGTGTTTGTTATTTTTTCTTTCTCAAATATACGTAGTGTTTGTTATTTTTCCTTTCTCAAATACTCGTAGTGTTTGTTATTTTCCCTTTCTAAATACTCGTAGTGTTTGTTATTTTCCCTTTCTCAAATATACGTAGTGTTTGTTATTTTCCCTTTCTCAAATACTCGTAGTGTTTGTAATTTTCCCTTTCTAAATACTCGTAGTGTTTGTTATTTTCCCTTTCTCAAATAGTCGTAGTGTTTGTTATTTTCCCTTTCTCAAATATACGTAGTGTTTGTTATTTTCCCTTTCTCAAATACTCGTAGTGTTTGTTATTTTTCTTTCTCAAATATACGTAGTGTTTGTTATTTTTCCTTTCTCAAAGAAAAATACGTGGTGTAATTTGGACTTGAGTACAGAAAGGTGGTTTTTGGGATGTTGACTCTGTCGTATGTGCAGTGCTCGGCAGCCTAAACGCATGAACCGATTTTAATCAAATTTTGAGTTGTGTGTGTCTTAGTTAAGGACTTTTACCTCCATTTTGTTTCGAAACCTTAAAATTTGGGTGTAGCTGAGATATAAAACATAAATTTACGATTTTTCAAATTCTGATATAACCATTTTGACCAACATTTTTCTCACGTGTATCCTTTATGCAAATAAAAATCAAGCGCAAAAACCAAAAAATCAAACATGGGGCTGTTATTGAAAGCTTAATTTCTAATAAATGCTCTACCGATATTATTCAAATTTCAGCCAACTCTCCCAAATACTCAAGTGAACAAAATGTGCAAGAATAATGTTTGTAATTATTATAATGAATATGTAAATATTGTTTCAAACATTGTGTCCATGGTTCGTTATCACTTTTTGATTGACAATAACAAAACTATTATTTTTGTAACGATGTTTTGATTTTTATAAAATTGGTTTTGAAGAGCGAGTTAGACAATTATTTCAATGTTTTTATTTGTGTTTCTGCTTCAATCTTGATACAGGCAAATCACAAGTTGCACTAAATAAGTTATTTTAAGTTTATATTGAATTTTACAAGAATAAACGAATCCAAAAGTTTTTCAAAAGGCACCATTTTGAAATTTTCCCAGTATTTTCTTAACACTTATTCAAGTAATAATTAAACTTAACATTCATACTAAATGTGACAGTAATTCAACAAGTATTCCGGCTGTTGTGACAGATTCTCTTACATTTTTAGGTTATGTTCATATTGATTTATATACTACACTACTATTTTTGTTATTAAAGAAAACACATTTGTCAGCTGACTTTTAAGTTGAACAAAATGAGATATTGTAGAGCGATTGAAAAGTAAATCCCTGAAAAACAATGTTTTGAAATGTCAAAGTAGACCATACTATTTTAATTTATCTAATTAATTTTTCCAGTTAACACACTTTTTACACCGAGTCTATAAACCAATTTTGAGTGTAAATGGTCTATAACAGTACCTGTTAATAATGTGTATATACATTGAGCCAAAAAATGGTGCCTACGTACTCCAATCGGTAGGATCGATGAACATTTCATGGTTTCGAAATTCAGTTTATAACCAAATATCACTAGTAAAACTATCCATATAAAAATTCCCTTTTTTTTCCCCTATACAGTCAACAAATTTTACACAATTCTATTTCACTATTCCTTTTTCCTTCTGCAAGTTTAAATCTAACTGCTAAAGTTTAGAAGAAGAAACAAATGACTGCAGCGCTTTCATTCCATTAACGGTATTCACAAGAACTAACATTCTATAAAGTAATAGAAGACACAACCAATATCTTCACCCGTTAACTTTTTCTCGTGAAGAACTTTTACAAATTGACAATTAAATCGAATTCCTTCTCAAGCAAACTGCTATTGATGGCAGACGTTTCCTATCTGTTACTTAAGTGAATAATTTGAGGTTATGTCTATATTCACCTATTCTACATTAACGTTGGAAGCACAAGCAGTTGGAATACATTGTTAATTGACAAGATCAATAGGGTAACACAAAGTTATTTAATTAAACTTTCATTTGATCTCGGTGTTCTCTTTTGATTGTCTGTTACTTTAGAGACAATTAACCTCAATTGAATAATTTGAAGATAGGTCTGTAATGCTTATGAAGCATAAGCAGTTGGAATACATTGAATTTTTTTTTTTAAACTGAAAGAATTATTACGGTAACACAGTGTTTTTATTTTATATTAAATTTATCAAAATTTAGGGGTAGCCATAGGATGTAAAAATTTTGACATGTTGCTCAAATCTATCATCGAAGAACACAAGCAAAGATTGTTTGAAGCCAAATCTCCTATAAGTTTAATTCGAAAGTTTTCAGTAAAAAAATCGAAAAACGGTTGTCAGAAATGTAATAAGCCCAATTTCTCAAAAACAGCTCTACAAATTTCGAACAGAAAATACAATTTACATGTAGAACGAGTTTATACCACAAGCGTTGCAAGTTTTTGGCTTTATTTAAATGAGTGATTACTTTTCAAAATACTTTGTTAATAAGTAGGAAGTAACTCATCTCCCATAAGAATTGATTTGGAGTAATAAAGTGATTTTCTTTTATTTATCGTTTTACGCCGTTGTAGTTATGCAATTACCGCAGTACTCCAGTGTACGTAATGTGCATACCCTACGCCGTGGTCAAATTATTAGTAACAGTGGAAACACACACTGCGAGAAAACAATTTAAAAAAGTTATACTTTAAGATGTAAACCTTTTTCTACACAACCTATTATTTAAAGGTTGATGTAATCTTTAAATTCTACTTTTGGTTTAAAAGAATGTTCATATTATTTTAGGAAATCACAAAGATTATCCACCGACAAACTCACTTCTATTTCTTTCTATTTTTTTTTTTTTTTACAAAAGTTATTTTTTTTTGCATTTACAAATAAATTCCCTAATGTATATAATATAGTGACATTTGAAATCATTTTTTTAATATACGACTTTTCGGCGACGTTGATCAACTCTCTTCATCAAGTGATAAAACTATAACAGTTGAAAACAGTAAATTCTTATGACCTATTTAGGAAATTAACGATTTTACCTTACTCTCCATATACAGGGTGGATCGAAGTTAGTGTTTTTTACTTTGTCTTTGTTCATGTATTTCATATGGACAATATGTTAATTTATTATCAACTTTTGGGTGCGTTTTCTTGGTTATATTTAGAAAGAAACGTATTTAAATAAAACCAAAGTTTGCTTCAATTGTGATATAACTTCTTTTTAAGCGTAAATCGTATTCTTTTTTTTTATTTAGTTAAGGGTTTTTTTAATCCTGAAACGTAATTTTCTTTTCAAGCGAATTTTGCGCATTAGTTTGAGTCATTATCTTCTCATTTTAACAAAATTCGTTACAGCTGATTTTTAGAAATTAGATCTTTTATAACAAATTATGGGTTAATGTTTTGGTCTTATCTCAGGGACTGGTAATTTTAGAGAGACGGAAACCAATATTGAGGGGGGGGGAGTTCTTAGAGATACAACTAATGGACGCTGTTTTATTGTTATCCTATAGTTTAAAAACCGGCTACAAAAATTTACTCGACGTTTTATATAAAAATTCACCTTTTTTGAGTTATTTTCATTTTAAATTGTTAAATGGCCGACATTTTGAAACGGATTTATTTTATTCAAACTAGGTTTTTACATTGACAAGTGCCGTGAAAAATTTCAACTAAATCTGTTAGACCGTTTTAGAGATATAATTTTTTTTTTTTTTAATGGCGTATAGCTGGTAAAAGAAACGATTCCGGAAATGAGAACTTTTTTCTTTATTTTCGCTTTTTATTTTGATTGTTGTTTCTTTCAAATTAAACCACTTGCATAAACAGATAACTCAAACGCGGCCCTGTAGATATTATTACATTTTGGTAAGTTAAATCTGAATATTTTCTGTTTGTGGTTTCATGCAAATTGAACGCGCATTTCCCTAGCTAGTCCCGTCGTAATTGTAGCCCAGTACGGATTCAAACTTAAAGCTTTCCTTTAGAGGCTGCGAGAGGTGGTGCACCACTTGAAAATAAAAGTTTATCCATGCTTTTGGAAGTCTTGTATTTTCTGTATAAACAGCTGTTGACAATCCATCATTACAAAATAGCTTTAAAATAAAATAATTATCGTAAGAGGAAAATAAAACTATCTGGCAATGCGCAGACGTTCTGCGCATTCGTTATGAAATATTATGTGAACATAACCTCAACACACGATACTTTAGGTATGTTTAATGATTGTATTTGCTGTATACACAGCTGTTGACAATCCATAATTACAAAATAGCTTTAAAATGAAATAATTATAGTAAGAGGGAAATAAAACTATCTGGCAATGCGCAGACGTTCTGCGCATTAGTTATGAGATATTATGTGAACATAACCTCAACACACGATCACACGATACTTTAGGTATGTTTAATGATTGTATTTTCTGTATACACAGCTGTTGACAATCCATAATAATTACAAAATAGCTTTAAAATGAAATAATTATCGTAAGAGGAAAATAAAACTATCTTGCAATGCGCAAACGTTCTGCGCATTCGTTATGAAATATTATGTGAACATAACCTCAACATACGATACTTTAGGTATGTTTAATGATTGTATTTGCTGTATACACAGCTGTTGACAATCCATAATTACAAAATAGCTTTAAAATGAAATAATTATAGTAAGAGGGAAATAAAACTATCTGGCAATGCGCAGACGTTCTGCGCATTAGTTATGAGATATTATGTGAACATAACCTCAACACACGATCACACGATACTTTAGGTATGTTTAATGATTGTATTTTCTGTATACACAGCTGTTGACAATCCATAATAATTACAAAATAGCTTTAAAATGAAATAATTATCGTAAGAGGAAAATAAAACTATCTTGCAATGCGCAAACGTTCTGCGCTTTCGTTATGAAATATTATGTGAACATAACCTCAACATACGATACTTTAGGTATGTTTAATGATTGTATTAAATTTTCTCACCGTAGGGCCTATATATATATATATATATATATATATATATTTTGAACTTTTAAATTATATATATTTTTTTTAATGCTCTGATAAAAACCGCAATTTTTTCTGACCCTACACAGAGATTTTTAAATAATGTTGTACACACATTGCTTTACAATTTCATAATAAAAATAACGCTTAGGGAATTAAATAAATACATAACCGAACAAATGGTTTAACAATGAACACCTCTGAACATTTGTTAGAGTGGAGCACATTTCCCTTGACTGTACAAACTGGAATGGTTTGATTCTCTTTAAATATTGATACGCCCCCCCTTCTATGTCTCTCGTTTTACAATTGTTTAAAGTTTTCAATTCGTAAAGTAATTTGATAACGTTGACATCAAAATCTAACTCCAATTCTCTATTTATACTTGAAACAATACAATACGATTTTCTTTTGTTTTAAAATTTGTATTATTCAGTCGTTTCTTCAATAACCCCCCCCCCCAACCGTCTTGTTCTTCGCCGTCAAATAAATATTACAGTACAAATTGTCAAAGGAAACACCATTGCTTAAAATAGGTTGGGCTTTGATTGTTTTACTTTCTCACAGTATAGAGAAAATTATACGGATAGTTAAAAAGTAGAATATATGAAATCTGAGGTCTCCAAAAACCTTTTAAAATTATTTTTGTCCTCTGTGTTGTGGGCTGATTTTAATCAATATGTCAGCATATTTCTATCATACCTCGGATTTTTTTTTTTAATTTGGGAGAAAAAAAAAGGACTTTTTTTATTTCAACCGCAGGAATTTCCTTTCTTTTACGAATCCTTTTTATTATTCATAAAAATGATGTTCTCAATAGTGGGTTTAACAAGTGTACAAATAGAATAGGTTGTTATAGCCTATATATATATATCACCGTGTGTTAGGAATTAGGACATAATTTAGATTGAATAATAGTATAAGTTATTTTGAGAAGTCAGAATGATAAACAATTATTGTGACAAAGCTAGAAAGCTGACGAAATAGCTTGCCTTGCAACAAGTATGGTGGACGTCACGAGTCATAAGATGTATATAAACTCTTGAGTGGAAAGAAACAGGGTCAATCACTGAGAAGAGGGCTGCAGGATTCTAGAAGATAGACAAGACGAACTTGACGTAAGAGGTTAGGTTAGGTTAGGTTAAGGTTAGGTTAGGTTAAGTTAGGTTAGGTTAGGTTAGGTTAGGTTAGGTTAGATTGAGGGGACCGACTGCAGGATTCTAGAAGATAGACAAGACGAACTTGTCGTAAGAGAACCTTCAAGGATTTCAAAACAGACCAGTGAACCGTACGAAGACATTGCAAATGTGAGCAAACTTTGTTTGTAAAAGGAACTTGTAATTGTTGGAGACTAAGATAACTTAGAGAGTCAGAGTCTAGAGTCATAATAGTTGACTACTATATACTCAGACTTTTCCTCGATGACATTAGGTTAATTTATGTTGATAAATGTTTTATAGTTAAATTTTCCTGGAATACGTTTAAACAGCTTTGTGTTGTTAGGTTAGATTGGGGAAAGAAACTTTCCCAATACAAACAAATTATCGCTCTGCTGTAGTGAATAAAATTTGTAAGTTACTTACAATCCTTATATAGTACGGTTTAATTCCAACCGTTTACTTTGTTAGTGGTAACTAGTGGATTTTAAAAGACACAGAGTGAAATACTACTTTTCCATGGTAATCAGTGTTCATTAGCTGTTATGAATGTATTTTGAGGTTATGTTAACATCATTACTCAAAACGAATGAGTGGAATTTCTGCGCAGTAGTATCTAGTTTTGTATAAAAGCGTTTAACCGTTGTACATAATTATCCCCCTAAGTTATATTTGTTTGCCACAACTGTTTGGTTAGTTAGCTACCTGATGCTAAAGTTCTAAATGCTAATTCTATCTATTCCCTACAATCATTATCTTTTGTATGATAATGTGAATGTGGCTAACAGGGAGGGAAAGAGAAGGGAATTTCGGTGTATAAAGTTGGCAACGCTCTGTAAGGTTCTGTATATTTACAGTACTTGGCTATAATTGTAAATACGTGGACTTTAATAGACGTGAATTTACGTATTTATAGATCCGCTCTTTTGTCGACTTCACCTGGTTCATTTAAGACGAAGTTGAAAAGAAATTATCGATAAACTATTTCAAACGATATTATTTAGGGAATAAAAAAATTACAGGTGTAGAGAGATACCCTTCACGGTGTAAAGTTGGCTTCATTTTTGGTTCACTCAATATATGTGTTAGTAATTTTGGACACGGGAAGTAGATTGTTCTACACAAAATCGAGATTTTCAAATTAAAATAATTTGTGTTATTTAACTAGTAATACACTAGATTGGATTAGAATTTGAAAATTTCAATTCTCCATATAATGACACCAACCCGACCTCTCAACGATACGAGATTTGACTACACCGATACAAGAGTTAGCGAGCGGCGTCTCCTTCACATATGTACAGCTTCGAGGCCCGGAACACTGACACGAGCGAAGCGAGTGGAGACCTTTCATTATACAAACATGCAAGAGACCCGTTAGGTCCTAACGACGTCGGGATTTATCAATTAGGATGAAAAACTCACCTTACTGGATAACACCTCTTGATCTACCAATACATAACACCTACAACCACCTTTGTACATTTTAAAAGATCCTCTTTCAATAGATTGTGTAAAGGGTTGGGTAAGTACTATGATGACGCCCCACCAAAATGTTTTTATTGTGAGAGAGTGGGTTCTCTTATCTTCTTTTACAATCTAAAGCAACGTCAAGAGATTCTAATTTATTTATTATACAATTTAAAGTGCTTTAAAACTTTTTGGTAATACGAAATTAAAATTTGAAAATAAAAGTATTCCAAAAAAAAATATCTGTTTGCAACAGATTAATTTTGTTTTACAAGTATGCAAACTCGCCACGAACGGGTTATTAGAAATCAAAACCACAGTATTCTCCCCTTTTTACCACGTTTTTACTAGTTCGGTTTCGTTCACATCTCTCTGTCTGTCTGTCCGGGCGGAATTTTGCAATCGAGTTTAAACTAACTCCCCGATAAGCTATAGACCTGAAATTTTGAACATAGATCAGAATTGGATGACAATACAATATTCAGTAGGTTTCTTGTCTCTACATTTGTTTAAACAACAGGTAATAAGAGGTAATATTTTGAATTTCAGACATTTGCAGCTAAACAGGATGTGAAATGCATTGGGAATGTCCCAGTCAGAGTCTCATCAATATATAAAAAAACCGATTGAAATCTTTCACCCGGACATAAGACAGAAAATAATAAATCAAATAATTTTTTTTAATATACGTTTTTAAAACGGACTAAAAAATATAAAATAATTTTTCAAGTCCTTTCTACAATTTTGAGGGATGATTATTATAGGCTATGGATATATTTAGAATACTTGGAGAGAAAAACGTGGGGCGTAGCCAGTAAAAAATACAAGTAGACAATCCGGATGAATTCACAGCTAATTTCAGTGAATCGGAAATGAGATTCACTGTAATTTAATTTATTTACTCCTCCTTAACTATCATAGATTGCCTGCGCCCCAAGTTTTTCTCTCCAAGTATTTCAAATATATCCATAGCCACTAACAATCCTCCCTCAAAATTGTAGATTGGTCATGAAAATTATTTTATACTTTTTAGTTCGTTTTAAAAGCGTGGTATATTAAAAAAAAAAGTAATTTGATTTATTATTTATCTTATTTCAATCTTAAAACTGACTCCACTACAAAGCTATTAACATTATTCCATTGCAATTCACAAGTAGAATTAAACTATAAACCATAGGAATTCATTGATATCAACTTTACTCGGAGCCTAATTATCCGCACGCCCGTTTAATTTATTTAATAACAACACAAAACTGTTTAAATGTAAACCAAAATAAAGAACAACTAGTATTACACCAACTTAAACGCCCTAGTTTTAGTTAAACCACACATGTTTTGCGGAGTAATACACAAAGTCCGCATTGTCCCCCCCCCTTTCCACCTCCTTCAGGGACAGACAATAAAAACTTATGCAAATTCAATACTAGACTTGGGTCGCGGATCATTGTGTTTCTGTGAGATTGTTATCAAATACACGTTCATTTATAGCTCTTGTTAGTTCGTCTGATGTACGATAGGATCGCGCAAGTTGTCTCTTGACATTAATTTATTCACCGTAATGGCGGCAAGCCACGTGAATTTCGTTCGTTTGTTAAGTATTTCCATTCATGTCGGATTTAAAGTTGATAACAATATGTTTACCTTTCTAGACCTGTGATTGGAGGGGGGGTGTAGAGCTCTTCCATGATATATTCAATTTTGGTTACGCTGATCCCCTATATCCAAAAAGTGTATTTTTTAACACATCCTTCTGGACCTCCTCTCAACCACGGGAGATCCTGATAGTGGGCAGAAGCTGAATAACTTCGTTGAAGGCTCAAAGTCTGGCCAGTCGTGTGGGTTTACCTGGGGAGCACAATCAACTTTGGTTTAAGTGCAAGGGTCTCGAATCCAACTCCCCCAATATAATATAAACAAATTCCCATTTAAGGAAACAAAATTTATTGGTTGGCATATCTCGAAAAACGCTAGTTCGAAAAACACTGATCTCCTGAATCTAGCGACACAAGCGGTGGATTAGGGCGCATCCGTTCCCACCGTCCTGGCTCAAAAGGTAGTCGGATTATTTTAAAATTATCTATAACAAAAGCTGCATAAATTCGTTGAAGGATCAAAGGCTGCCTGTCCTGTTAGATTTACTTGGGAAACACAATCAACTTGGTTTAAATCCAAGGGTCTCGAATCCAACTGCCCCAATATAATCTAATCAAATTCCCATTTAGGGAAAACAAAAATTATTGGTTGGCATATCTCGAAAAATGCTAGTTCGTAACACTCTGGATCCAGCTACACAGGTGGTGGATTGGAGCACCACCATTCCCACTGTCCTGACTCAAAAGGGTGTCCGTTTGTTTATTTATTTTTTTTTATTCTGAAACATTTTCTATATACAAATATAATCGAAAACCCACTACCGTCATCAACACCTGAGAAAAAAAATAAGAACAACAAATACCAATATAAACAAAACTAAGACCAAATTAAGCCAAAAACAAAGTAAGATGATATATATTTTGTAAAACTAACACAAAACGTAGATAACAGCACAAAGTACAATGAATATTAAATCTTATTGAAAACATTCAGACGACAGAAGAAGGACAACCCCTGATCTCCAATTTGGTAGGAGAAACGTCATACGAACCCCCTCTCAGAAATACAAAGTCAGAACTATATGACAGAATGAGCATTGCGGAAGATTCCCTTGATCCATCAGAGTGATCATGAAGTGACAGATGCGAAGATGATTACAACTTGCTCCCGACGACCGGCACGATGTTATCCAGGGGTTGGACAGTATTTTTAATTTCTCTTAGTTTATCCTGTCCATTCTTCCACTGGCGATACAATAAAATTTTAGTAACTTATAAAAAGTAAGATCCCATGATAAATTTCCAATTACATTTAACAGATGAATTTTAAAGCTATCAATTTAAATTATTAATTAATACAGGTAGTATTAATTACAACAGAAGGGCTGCTACAACCCCTATGAAGGATTCATTTCCTTCGGGACTTCTTGTACCTGCAGCTCTCTTATACTCTAGAGTCTACACAAGCTAACCTATAAATATTTAAATTATAGTCTTAGGTTGTATCAATAATGACGTCACTGGATTAATCAAAGAAGATAAGAAACGAAATCTATTAAACATAATTAGTTTGAAAACACTGTTGAACGCTTAAAAGATTAAATTTTAAAATGCATGCATTTGGAACATCTTCCATTTGTTTTTCTTCAATACAAAAAAATATCCATTATACAAGCCAGGCAACGAAATAGCTTTTTTTTTAAATGAATGTTTTAAAAATTAGGTTAAATACATCGAATGTCATTGAGCTTGACTTGTGAGATGGTACACTTGATAGAATAAAACTAGAACACAAATACTACGTTTATTTAACACGTTTCAACGACAAAGAAAATCGTCCATAATTGGGGTAATTTTGAAAACGTAATTTTTCGAAATTGGCACTACTGGTTTCATCGAAGTTTTGTTGAAATATTATGAAGGTTAAGGACGAAACCAGTGTATACAATCGAAAATAAAGTAAAGTTACGGTTTAGAGATAATTCTTGGAATAATAAAAAATTAAAATTAATTTTTATCGTCACCATCATAAAATCAATTTACGTACAAAATGTGTCTATATTTCACGTACGGTAGACACGTTATACTTAGTACGTAGAAAGCAGGCACTAATTAAACGCTTAACCGTTTATGCTCTGTAGACGCAAGACTAAGTCAGACTAAGGAATGTGTGGTTTCAATCAAGTCTGGTGACGTAATTCGGTTAACAATTCCAGGCAAATAGCCAACCAACTTAGCAAGGGGAAATCAAGCCAATAACTTGTGCATTGTATTTAATACTGATGGTTAAACTAGAAAAAACTGTGTATTCTACGTCGATAGTATAACGTAGTATTTATTGTTTGATGTACGTTGAAACACTCAGGACTAAACTCGTAACCATTTATGCTCTTTAGACTCAAGTAGTGGACTGATGATTTTCTTACAAACGATCATCCATGCAAATAATACGGTTATATGATAGACCTGAGATCTCCCTAATTATTTAAAATTAATGGTGCAAAAACATTGTACAAATTTGCTCAATCTCCCATCCCCCAAAGCAAATAAAAACTAACAAATATTAGCACGGTAGTTGTCAATAGAAAAGTGAAAATAAACCATGGACAGTGTCTTTGTAAAGTTAATAAGGGCCTAACCTTGTTTGCATGAGATGTAACCTCAATGTAAATCGTATTGTATTTAAATCATATTTGACAAAAATTTATTTGATTAAAATCGTGTTTGATTTAAATCATATTTGACAAAAATTTATTTGATTAAAATTGAATTGGCTTAAAATGGTTTTAAATCTTATTTGTTAAAAATTTCATTTGATTAACATTGTATTTGATTAAAATCTTATTTGTTTAAAATTTCATTTGATTAAAATTGAATTGGCTTAAAATCGATTTAAATCGTATTTGATCAAAATCGTATTAGTTTAAAATCGTATTTGATCAAAATCGTATTAGTTTAAAATCGTATTAGTTTAAAATCGTATTTGATTAAAATCGTATTAGTTTAAAATCGCATTTGATTAAAATCTTATTTGTTTAAAATTTCATTTGATTAAATATGAATTGGCTTAAAATCGATTTAAATCGTATTTGATCAAAATCGTATTAGTTTAAAATCGTATTTGATTAAAATCTTATTTGTTTAAAATTTCATTTGATTAAATATGAATTGGCTTAAAATCGATTTAAATCGTATTTGATCAAAATCGTATTAGTTTAAAATCGTATTTGTTTAAAATTTCATTTGATTAAAATTGAATTGGCTTAAAATCGATTTAAATCGTATTTGATCAAAATCGTATTAGTTTAAAATCGTATTTGATTAAAATCTTATTTGTTTAAAATTTCATTTGATTAAATATGAATTGGCTTAAAATCGATTTAAATCGTATTTGATCAAAATCGTATTAGTTTAAAATCGTATTTGTTTAAAATTTCATTTGATTAAATATGAATTGCCTTAAAATCGATTTAAATCGTATTTGATCAAAATCGTATTAGTTTAAAATCGTATTTGATTAAAATCTTATTTGTTTAAAATTTCATTTGATTAAATATGAATTGGCTTAAAATCGATTTAAATCGTATTTGATCAAAATCGTATTAGTTTAAAATCGTATTTGTTTAAAATTTGATTTGATTAAAATTGAATTGGCTTAAAATCGATTTAAATCGTATTTGATCAAAATCGTATTAGTTTAAAATCGTATTTGATTAAAATCTTATTTGTTTAAAATTTCATTTGATTAAATATGAATTGGCTTAAAATCGATTTAAATCGTATTTGATCAAAATCGTATTAGTTTAAAATCGTATTTGTTTAAAATTTCATTTGATTAAATATGAATTGCCTTAAAATCGATTTAAATCGTATTTGATCAAAATCGTATTAGTTTAAAATCGTATTTGATTAAAATCTTATTTGTTTAAAATTTCATTTGATTAAATATGAATTGGCTTAAAATCGATTTAAATCGTATTTGATCAAAATCGTATTAGTTTAAAATCGTATTTGTTTAAAATTTCATTTGATTAAAATTGAATTGGCTTAAAATCGATTTAAATCGTATTTGTTTAAAATCGTATTAGTTTAAAATCGTATTTGATTAAAATCTTATTTGTTTAAAATTTCATTTGATTAAATATGAATTGGCTTAAAATCGATTTAAATAGTATTTGATCAAAATCATATTATTTTAAAATCGTATTTGTTTAAAATTTCATTTGATTAAAATTGAATTGGCTTAAAATCGATTTAAATCGTATTTGATCAAAATCGTATTAGTTTAAAATCATATTTGTTTAAAATTTAATTTGATTAACATTGTAATTGATCAAAATCGTATTTGTTTAAAATTTAATTTGATTAACATTGTAATTGATTAAAATCTTATTTGTTTAAAATTTCATTTGATTAAAATTGAATTGGCTTAAAATCGATTTAAATCGTATTTGATCAAAATCTTATTTGTTTAAAATCTTATTTGTTTAAAATTTAATTTGATTAACATTGTAATTGATTAAAATCGTATTTGTTTAAAATTTAATTTGATTAACATTGTAATTGATTAAAATCTTATTTGTTTAAAATTTCATTTGATTAAAATTGAATTGGCTTAAAATCGATTTAAATCGTATTTGATCAAAATCGTATTAGTTTAAAATCGTATTTGATTAAAATCTTATTTGTTTAAAATTTCATTTGATTAAATATGAATTGGCTTAAAATCGATTTAAATCGTATTTGATCAAAATCGTATTAGTTTAAAATCGTATTTGTTTAAAATTTCATTTGATTAAATATGAATTGCCTTAAAATCGATTTAAATCGTATTTGATCAAAATCGTATTAGTTTAAAATCGTATATGATTAAAATCTTATTTGTTTAAAATTTCATTTGATTAAATATGAATTGGCTTAAAATCGATTTAAATCGTATTTGATCAAAATCGTATTAGTTTAAAATCGTATTTGTTTAAAATTTCATTTGATTAAAATTGAATTGGCTTAAAATCGATTTAAATCGTATTTGATCAAAATCGTATTAGTTTAAAATCGTATTTGATTAAAATCTTATTTGTTTAAAATTTCATTTGATTAAATATGAATTGGCTTAAAATCGATTTAAATCGTATTTGATCAAAATCGTATTAGTTTAAAATCGTATTTGTTTAAAATTTCATTTGATTAAATATGAATTGCCTTAAAATCGATTTAAATCGTATTTGATCAAAATCGTATTAGTTTAAAATCGTATTTGATTAAAATCTTATTTGTTTAAAATTTCATTTGATTAAATATGAATTGGCTTAAAATCGATTTAAATCGTATTTGATCAAAATCGTATTAGTTTAAAATCGTATTTGTTTAAAATTTCATTTGATTAAAATTGAATTGGCTTAAAATCGATTTAAATCGTATTTGTTTAAAATCGTATTAGTTTAAAATCGTATTTGATTAAAATCTTATTTGTTTAAAATTTCATTTGATTAAATATGAATTGGCTTAAAATCGATTTAAATCGTATTTGATCAAAATCGTATTATTTTAAAATCGTATTTGTTTAAAATTTCATTTGATTAAAATTGAATTGGCTTAAAATCGATTTAAATCGTATTTGATCAAAATCGTATTAGTTTAAAATCATATTTGTTTAAAATTTAATTTGATTAACATTGTAATTGATCAAAATCGTATTTGTTTAAAATTTAATTTGATTAACATTGTAATTGATTAAAATCTTATTTGTTTAAAATTTCATTTGATTAAAATTGAATTGGCTTAAAATCGATTTAAATCGTATTTGATCAAAATCTTATTTGTTTAAAATCTTATTTGTTTAAAATTTAATTTGATTAACATTGTAATTGATTAAAATCGTATTTGTTTAAAATTTAATTTGATTAACATTGTAATTGATTAAAATCTTATTTGTTTAAAATTTCATTTGATTAAAATTGAATTGGCTTAAAATCGATTTAAATCGTATTTGATCAAAATCTTATTTGTTTAAAATCTTATTTGTTTAAAATCTTATTTGATTAACATTGTAATTGATTAAAATGTTATTTGTTTAAAATTTCATTTGATTAAAATTGAATTGGCTTAAAATTGATTTAAATCGTATTTGATCAAAATCTTATTTGTTTAAAATCTTATTTGTTTAAAATTTAATTTGATTAACATTGTAATTGATTAAAATCGTATTTGTTTAAAATCGTATTTGTTTAAAATCGTATTTGATTAAAATCTTATTTGTTTAAAATCTTATTTGTTTAAAATCGTATTTGATCAAAATCGTATTCATTGACTGTGTTACATAACATGTGGCACTAAAATGATCTTGTTGACAACTCTAAATACAAAATACAAAGCAATCTCTCCTACTTACCATAAGTAGACTGACTGTAACTTCAAGTATTATATTTATACCAAGCACATACCTGCAACAAAATAATATCAACGGTAATTTTACAACACAAAATATATAATTATAGGCGATGTATAGATCAACTATCTTATCAGAAAAGAGCTTAAAAAACTTGAGAAGGATCAAAAACAAGACTAGCACTATACAAGAAACTAAAACTAAAACTAGTGATATAAGAATGGAACCCAGGGCTAAAACTAGGCGTAAGTGGTCCAAACAACGAAAACAAATACAAACCTGTCCAGAAAACTATAAAATAACCTAAATGCAATAAGTTGTGCCGATTATATACACTACTTAACCAAACAAAAGAGTCGTACAAACGAGGTAGATATTTAAAGGTTTTTCCACAGGGTACATAATTTTGTCCCTTCTTTCAAGAATTTTGCGCCTGGCCATTTAGTCATCCATGTGGAGAATTAACCGGAAATTTTTCAATCTATTTATGAAAGAGAAATTTTTATCTTTAATTAGTTTTACTTTTATTAAGCTACAAATAAGGGTAAAATATGCACATATATAGCAAATTATCCACTCATTTAGACTGTATTTACTCTCAAATATTGAGTTACTGATAACAAGAAAAAAGAGTTTAGCAATTGCTAAGAAATACCCACGTATCAAATTGTTTGTACTGTACAATACAGCATTCTAAAAACTACTTTTTTGTACTCCGGTGGTTTCAAAATGTACATATCCGACAAAAACTAAACACCTAGACAATTTTCACTATACTATGTATATTTCTAAAAAGTAAACAACAATATGTATTTCAATTGCTAACATTTCTAAACAAATCCCTTCAAACAAACGGTAAAGGACAATTAATTGTAACATTACTTACATGCGGAGGCTTTGTGGCATTAATTCAGCAGGTATTACTAATCCCAAATGGACGTTTATAATATCGATATAACTCTCAGAGCTTAGTATCTGCAAAGGTCTTATACAGTTTGAGTAGAAGTACAAAACAATATAAAGGTATGATATTCCATTACTGTCCTAATGTGCTTCAGAGACAATTAATCATGAAAGGCAGTCTTTGGGATTAAATTGTTCCCTGCTTGAGTAGTTAAGAGTGTAATCAATACACCATTCATTGTCCATATAATTTGTGAGGTATTCCGTAATTGGTGAATGCATAAAATATTAAATTTTTTATCTAAAACAAGAGAAGACTGATCATACAGAATGCGACGGACCAACTGCGCGTCATATCAAAAGAAGACTTCCAGCGATGCTTCCAACACCTGTGTACCAACTGTTTTAAACCAACTTACTCTACTGGATAAGACACCTTAATTTAGCAATACATTTTACGTTTTCTACAAAGCCGAACAGACTAACTTTTGATTATTACATTTAGAAGATCTGTTTATATTACATTGTTTGATGGGGCAGGCTAAAATCATTACCGTGGGAAACAAGAATGAGCAATCTTTAGATGCACATTATAGAACTGCCTAAAAAAACAGTTTTAACTTGTGTGCTTTTAACTTTAATTATAAGTTCTGTTTGAACTAAACAGCTTAACAAACAGTTTGGTTAATACGAAAAACAATTTTTAATTTATTAAACAATTCTTTTATAAAAAAAAACCATTTGCTAATGTTGTAAAACCAAGGCTATAAGGCTATTTGAATATCAAAATTCGAAGTACGCAGTACAAACGGTGCTCATAGAGCCGCAGGTATAATATATGAAACACGACAGAAGCAATAAATACGTTTCAATAACTTGTTGAGTTTTATTCTCGTAGTTGGAGAGAGAATAAGATATCACTGTTCCGTATTGTACACAATAACCTAAACATCACTCGATACATTCTACCTTAGACAATACATAACCTAAGGTTATATCTATCCTTTATTTAATACACTATAGTCTGTGTAAACATTTGTCCGTTTAAACAAGTAACAAAAAACAATACAGTGTGATTCAAAATTACACGGCAATATATCTGGAGCTGATTTTAGAGATAAAAATAAGGGGAAAAGTTTATATAAACATAAATCCGGAATCGGATCTGTCGGCCATTTTGTTTTTTTTTTACAAAAATAATTAGAATTAGATAAAATACCGAGTGAATATTTGGTAAACGTATTATATATGTAACCTTTTACCAGTATATCAGAAAACTAAGACTTTATTTTGTATAGATTCAAAATGCCGGACGTATAAAATGTTTAATATTGAATATCTCGAAAACCATTAAGGTTACAAAATATTTACAAGGAGCCAAAGATTTTCCTCTTTTAAAGAAAAACCTAATTTTTTGATATTTTTTTCTGTAGGTCAGAGTAACAGTTTACAACTAAAAATAAATTTTAATACAATTTCTTAATAATTGCCTACAACACCCAAGATAGCCTAAACTAAAATATTATTATTATAAATGTTGATAATAATATTATGATATATGGCCCAGAAATTTACAATTATTTTAATTGTTATCAGAAATTCTCCACTATATTTTGAATCACCCTGTATTTATTTTTCCAATCATTCCTTCTACTGCAACTATTCTCTGCAATATTATGAATCATCCTGTATTTATTTTTCCAATCATTCCTTCTACTGCAACCATTCTCTGCTATATTTTGAATCATCCTGTATTTATTTTTCCAATCATTCCTTCTACTGCAACCATTCTCTGCTATATTTTGAATCATCCCGTATTTATTTTTCCAATCATTCCTTCTACTGCAACCATTCTCTGCTATATTTTGAATCACCCTGTATTTATTTTTCCAATCATTCCTTCTACTGCAACTATTCTCTGCTATATTTTGAATCATCCTGTATTTATTGTTCCAATCATTCCTTCTACTGCAACTATTCTCTGCTATATTTTGAATCACCCTGTATTTATTTTTCCAATCATTCCTTCTACTGCAACTATTCTCTGCTATATTTTGAATCATCCTGTATTTATTTTTCCAATCATTCCTTCTACTGCAACTATTCTCTGCTATATTATGAATCACCCTGTATTTATTTTTCCAATCATTCCTTCTACTGCAACCATTCTCTGCTATATTTTGAATCATCCTGTATTTATTTTTCCAATCATTCCTTCTACTGCAACCATTCTCTGCTATATTTTGAATCATCCCGTATTTATTTTTCCAATCATTCCTTCTACTGCAACCATTCTCTGCTATATTTTGAATCACCCTGTATTTATTTTTCCAATCATTCCTTATACTGCAACTATTCTCTGCTATATTTTGAATCATCCTGTATTTATTTTTCCAATCATTCCTTCTACTGCAACCATTCTCTGCTATATTTTGAATCATCCCGTATTTATTTTTCCAATCATTCCTTCTACTGCAACCATTCTCTGCTATATTTTGAATCATCCTGTATTTATTTTTCCAATCATTCCTTCTACTGCAACTATTCTCTGCTATATTTTGAATCACAATGTATTTATTATTCCAATCATTTCTTCTACTGCAACTATTCTCTGCTATATTTTGAATCACAATGTATTTATTATTCCAATCATTTCTTCTACTGCAACCATTCTCTGCTATATTTTGAATCATCCTGTATTTATTTTTCCAATCATTCCTTCTACTGCAACTATTCTCTGCTATATTTTAATCACAATGTATTTATTTTTCCAATCATTTCTTCTACTGCAACTATTCTCTGCTATATTTTGAATCACAATGTATTTATTATTCCAATCATTCCTTCTACTGCAACTATTCTCTGCTATATTTTGAATCACAATGTATTTATTATTCCAATCATTTCTTCTACTGCAACCATTCTCTGCTATATTTTGAATCATCCTGTATTTATTTTTCCAATCATTTCTTCTACTGCAACCATTCTCTGCTATATTTTAATCACAATGTATTTATTATTCCAATCATTTCTTCTACTGCAACCATTCTCTGCTATATTTTAATCACAATGTATTTATTATTCCAATCATTCCTTCTACCCCAACCATTCTGTGCAATATTTCGACTTCGGTTTTTTGACTGATCATTATATTTCATGAGTTCAGGAAACCGAAAACGTTACTCACGACATTCCTTCCATCCGTCGCCGTTACCGTATCTAAGTATCAGGATAGCTGTCACCAAGTATGAGATATTAAAATGAAATTAGGTACTTGGGAACTATAGTATTGAACCTTATAGACATCCAGAATATGTCAAATTGTGTGAAACACTTTTTTTTATATCTCGTGTTTTTTAAAACTTATAAATTAGAAAAAAATTTAAAAAATTCAATTCTGCATTTAATTGTACCAACTCTCTATGACAACAAATAGAGAAGTCATTTTCAAAAATGTAATTACCCTCAAAAATTTTCGAACTCTGTATACACGAGTAATTCACGAAGTTTTTACCGGCGCTTTCTGAGGCCAAAAGAAAGAAACAGCTTCATATAAACATATGTCCTAAAACGCTTTGGTAGCTGTTATGGCTAGTGAAAGATTTCTAATCTTCTAGTAAATATTATATTCTTTATAATCTTATGTAAAACTATAAAGTTTATTCGCTTTTTACGTTCGTTTCCGTTCGGAAATACAGAAACTTTGCCGCGGCCACGCCAGTATAAAGTTCGTATGACATTTAACGAAGAGTTAACCTCTGATAAATTGTATATTGTTTTTTGTTTCGTGTTATCGTGTGTGTTCAGTGTCGTTATGTATTTATTTAAGTGTTAAGCCTACAACTGACGAAGCCGGCTGTGAACAGCGAAACAGCGCTGTAGTGTTTCTACAACAAAAAATAAGAATTGCTCTGACTACTAAAAAAAGGTAACTAATACATATATTCCAGTAAATGTCAGTCTTCCTAAAATCCCTGGGACACAAATTAAGGGGGAAATTTGGTGATTTTATATTCAATTTGACCTGAAAAACTGTAAAACGTAGGTTTCAGAACTGTTTGGCTTTGGAGGGCCTCGAAGCTGTACACATGTTAAAAGTCTTCACTGACCAAGTTCGTGTCTATGATTCGGCCTTGTCAGATCACTTAACTATTGGAATAACATATTCCTTGGAAGATCAGAGTTGAAAATTACATTTTTGATAATAAATTCTCTTTTTGGCATCGTACAGAAGTGGAGTTGGTACTATTTACAGATTTAAAATCCGTATAAACATAATAAATTGTCTACTTAATTTAGAGAAATGGAACACACAATTTAAACAATCTTTGACTTGTCTAGACTATGTCTGCCTCAATATGTAAATTAGATGGAAAGATGGTAAAAACACTCATTATACAATCTTACTGTAAAAACAAACATTTCACAAAATGATCATCGCAATTGCAGGAATATTTGCTCTCATTGCAACCGCGCGAATATCACCATTCCAATGAAATTAGCATTTAGAGGCTCTCAGCTGTAATGTTGACTGGAAATATTACAAATTTGAGTTGCCATGGAAACGATTTGGAACTACTTAGCTTGAAACTTTAAATCTAACAAGCAGAACATGTTATACGTGACGTATTTAGCCAATCACATTCTTAACCTAGTTTCGTATAAAATCACATAACGGGTGTGCAAAAAGTTCTGATCCAGCGTTCTTAGTTTTCAACGAGTACATAGGTCAAGTCTGAACAGATTTCGATGAAACACAGCCCATTCAACTCGTCATTAAACCTAGATTAGTGTTATGTGAACAGTTGTAAACTAGTCATACGATAATAATTCAAGGAGATCCCCTTAATATTGGTTCCCTGGATCTTGTAGGAGATGTTAATTGTATTGTTCGTTTCAAACAATCGGTACATACAGGTTTTCTGAACCTCGTAATTGTGTCTCATTAATAACGGACATCGTAGAGGTTTCGGGATTAGCTTGCCTCGTAACTGTACATGTGTGAAACAGCTTCGCTCGTGTCAGTAATTCGCCCTGCCGAATCCATATCCGTTTTTTTGAAAATCAGGATTCGAAATTACACTTTTAACAATAACGCGGCTCTGACGCTACTAGCCGTTCTGTAAAAGTAGGGCTCGCTCACCCAACTATGTTTGTCTACCTTTCGCGTGTAGTGCACATAGAAACATGATGTTTACAAACAACTCGAAGCTACATTGAAGACAGGTGAATAATCTACGTCCGGCGGGCCGCGCGGGACCACATGTTTTTGGAAATGAGCGATAATCACTCCCCTCTTCCCCGCCGCGCCATAGCAAGCCGCGCGCACAGACAAATGGACCCATCAGTACTGAGGTGGAGTTGGTATCATTACATGCAGAATTTAAAATCTACAAATTTGTAACCAATTTAACGTGTTATATGTTACACACGAAATACTTGTATCGTTAAATTTGTTATAGTCTCGTAACACACGAGATATGAATGAAATTCTATTTAAATTGTCCACTATTTTGATATTTTCAATTTAATTATCTAAATTTCAATAGGTTTCTAGAGGAGTCCCTTACAACAAATTTCATTTTACTATCTTCATTTTTGTAACCGCTATCGTCCTTACATGCTTAGGTACGTCACTTCGATAATTTGTCGTAACCATTTGGGCTCTGTAGACGTAAGATAACTAAGACTAAATGAGACTCAGTAATGTGTGGTTTCAATCACGTCTGATGACGTAATTTGGTTAACAATTCACTGCCAACTAACTTAGCAAGGGGAGATGAAACCAATAACTTGTGTATTGTCAATAATGCTTGTGGCTAACCTAGACCATCTGTGTGTCTTATGACCTACGTAAAGCTATAAAAGATGGAAATATTGGAAGAGTAAGAAATTCATGGATTGGGAGTGATACACCATTTTTTTAAATTGATGAATGAGAGGGGGAAATATTTACCCTAACAATGTCTATCTAGTCAGAGGAAAAAGATATTAGCTGTCTCGATTTATGAAATTAAATTAATAAAAATTATTTGAGTGAGAATGAAATTATGAAATAGCTTCATTTTTGACGCATAATATAAATTAAAATATAGTTTAATTTTAAAAAATGTTTAAGTGAATTTTTGACCATCTCAATGTTGTGTTATGTCCTATTTAAATATGAATTATTGTCATGAAATTTGTAGAAAGGGGAAAAGAAAAGTCCTCAAAAGATTAGTAATAACCAGTAAGTCTATAGCTACAACAAATGGTGTCAACATTTCTACAGACCACTACATAAATAACAAACAAACAAAAAGAAAACTAACACGACCACCCATCCTAGACTTACATATACAAGTTGCCTTTTAAAGTTGAGGACAAATCTTAGACAATTTATTGTTCAACACCCTTTCTTCTACCTATAATGTTGAAACTGTTTTAGGTCTACCATTAACAACCATAACTGGGAATAATAAGTACATCAACGATTTATTTTTCAAAGGGAAGAGCAACAATGCTAACAGATGTATCAATTTGAGCAACTTAAAACAGCTGTTGTTTTAATGGGTATTAGAGTAGACAACCTGCCAAAGAAATAAAAAATTTAGTTTTTTAACTCGGTTATCTTTTGAGCTTCAGAAAGAATAAAAAAAAACCGTTTAGTTTGTCATGGAAAAAGTAACTTTTTGGTTTCTTGTACTTTTTTTGTAACGTTAGCAGTTTTCAAGATATTTGACAATAAAATTTGAAACAAACCTACCATTTTGAAAATATACGAAAGAACTTTCTGGTTTTTCGTACATTTAATAAGTATACAAAATATTAATTCAATATATTTTTTACCTCTAAAGATATTAATTATTTTGTAAACAAAAAACATAATGACGAATTATTGAAAATCAAAGCATTTCCCGACCTATGTTCACTGAACATTTTTTCGTCAATATATTATGTATAATCACTTCCAGGAGTTTGGTCTCACCTTTAAAAGACACCCTGTATAGTTACAGATTATAACCACACCCTAGAACACTGGAGTAAAATATTCTATATACAAGCTTATCACTTAGCATACAGAACACACCACAGTGTAGATAAAATATAAAAACCATCAAAAGCAAAAAATTTCAACAATTTTAATAGTAACTACACTTATCAAATTTCACCCAATGAGCGACCAGCGTTTACACAGGATAAAAAGGACGATCTTTCCGCACCCGTTTCAAAGAACATATATTCTCATTTAAACCAACTAGTAAAAAATAGAATCAAAATAACCAAAACACCTAATTGATACTAATCACAATTAATTATACAGACATAAATTAAAATTTAAAAATACTGCATCACTACAAGAAAGTTCCTCTAAAGAACATAATAATACCACATGTAACAAATAAATAGTACAAATAGATCCAATTGTAATAAAATAGTATTTTTCAGTTTTGGTCTTAAAATTAGGGATCTTAAAATATGGCCAAAATTTGCCCACATACCAAATTTTACCAGAATCTATCTCTCATGTAGGCTGCAGACAACAGAAAACCATATTCCAAAAATCATGTTTTTAGGCACAGCTAATCTCAAAACGGGTATTTTAGCTGAGAATTATTTTTTTTAGCCAATCACATAACTTTCTACGTTTATGTTTGATAAGAAAAGTGCGACCTGTATAATCTTAACACTATAATCACCAATTAAAATAAAACAAAATATCCGAAAATAAAGTTTTTTTAGACGACGTTTCAATGATGAAGCCATTCTACATGTACGGTTTAATGTGGCAACTTATGTTTTCTCACACTTAAACAATTAAAGTTTCCACAAGTATATCCATTGGACTAATTTCTATTGTAAAACCTATATCAGTGCATTTCAAGTAACAGAATCAGTGCACATTTCAGTCGCCCTCTGTATATATTTTCCATGTGATTACCCCCTACACAACACACACCCCCTATCAGATCAGAGAGGAAGGGTTGGAAAAGATTTATTGTACCCTTCTTCAACCCCTAATGTGTAAGTATTTTATGTGATATATTTATGTTTTATGCCCTTGTTTAATTTATTAAGCTGCCTACTGGTTGATAAAGAACAATTATTTATACGGAAAGTCGCCCCCCCCCCATGAAATATAGCGATTCCATGGGTCAACATTTCTGTTTATTTGTGGCTTTACATTAAGGGCGGATTCCACTTACGAATTGTTTTGGTTTTTTTTCCACAAAATATATTACGTACAACGTCAAGGGACCTTGTGCTCGTAAAACAAAGTTATTATAAATCTCTTGTGTAAAATAAAATAATACTTGGAATAAATCCGTTATACGGATATGATACGAGGGTGTCATTGGATGTAAAATGTTCATACTAGACTTACTTACAAACTATAGTATTTATACTTTGAACAAGCAAAACTTTATTCACCCTTTTATATTATAATTGTTTATTTTATATGTAATTACATATTTTTTATTTATAAACATATAGAAAACTATAATTTCAAAATTACTTTCTCTTACAAACATCACTTTCAATTTTAATTTTTCTTTTTTCTTCTTCTTTTTTCATTGCTAGTCCCGAAATTTATTTATTTCACCAACCTTCACCAAAACTTTAACAATTAGAACTATTTCAAATATCCAAAGTAAACTACATTTGTTTCCGAAAAACAATATTTGTGGAGTAAAACTAACTTTACTCAATCTATCAACTATAATTTCTCCATCTTAGAATTACTTTATTAGGTCATCTATAAATATTACAACTGCATTGTACTCATTATAAAACTCGTCGTAAAAATCATTATAAAAATTCACAGAACATTCTATTCTTTCATAGAATCGAAGAGTACTAATTAATCCATTGTATATCCGTAGAGCATTTATTTCGTAGAATCGCCGATCATCTGTGAAATCTACAGAATACTTTAATTCATCGTAAAACCCACTTGAAAATTCGCATAAACCTTATTTATCGCAGAAATCCCTTCTAAAAACATCACTCCAGCATTTAGTACAAAAACCTTTAAAACGTTTTCCTTAATCTTGATATAATTTTCTTCACTAATTTACCAACCTTAATTAATTTTCCACAAATTTTTTTCCGTTAGTTTTTTTCCCTTTAACAATTACTTTGAATATAACTAAAACATTTTGTATACTACAAAAAATTCAAATCTCTTTTTGAACTTCAAAACTCCCAATTTCTTCCTATGTTCTATTTAACAAAAGTCTTCAATATATATTTTTTTAAATTGGTTTTTACTAATAACAATATTATGACAAACTTTATATTTTAAGTCTTAATTTCAGTCAATGTCAAATTCATTAAGGCAACATGTATTCAAAGTAGTAAATGATGTAATCATGCATTTGTAAATATCCAATAGGTTACAACTGGAATTGTAGTATCAAATTCAATGTGTCAGCATATAATATACACACATTCTAAAAGAAGTTTTTTGTCAACATTCCTTGAGTAACCATGCTTATCTTGACTAATTACAACCAAAGAAAGTGTTACAACAAAAGAATGACTTATGACATAACATTTGTTTACAATTGTCTTAATTCATCAAGATCAAAAATAAACCTCCGTTAAGCCTTTATAAATCTATTACGGTGATAACTTTTTCGCAGGAAAAAGAAACAAATTGACTTTTAAGATTTAACATACTGAAATAAACAATCAAACTCCAAGGAATTTCCCTACTAAGCACGTTATCTAATCTTTACACAACACTTCATTCTTAATAAACCTGATATAAGTATTTTTCTTGCAGACTCAGTTCATTGCTTGTGAAACACAAAAGACTAGCTTAAAATTGGACACTAACAATATTAAATATTTCAAAATGCATATCAACCCTACTTCTATATTAAAAAATCATAAATTCAAACTATAATAAATAAATAATTCTAAAAATCAACAGAATAAAAAGAATTTACAAAAAAGGGATTAATAATCTTCAAAAATAACAAAAATCTAGTAGGTTTAAGCCTTTCAGAACTGTTGGACTATTTAAGTTCTGCTGTTATAAGACGAAAACTGAAAGTCTTCTACCTGATATTAAACAATCTAAATAACATCTCATCTAGACATAACTGGCGTTAGTAGAGTGTGGGGCAGTTCAGAACAAGATTGGAGTGGGGGAAGGTGGGATTGTAGTGGGGAGGGTGATGGGTTTGGTGGGCGTGGTTACCCTTCCCCCTTCCCTTTGGATCCGCCTCTTGCCCTACCCTGTGGCCACGTCCCTCTTGCCCTGCCCCTTGGCTCCCCCCCTCCCCGTCCGCAATTTTGTGACGTCATTTAGTGACGCCATGTGCTTGTCCCCTCCCCCTTGCCCCTTCCCCTCCCCTCCCTGCCGCCATTGTTGTTTTTACGTAACATTTATACGATACATGTTGACGTCATGCTCAGTGACGTCAGACCTTTAACTTTTTATTTCCTAGTGGGATTCGAACCTAGTAGGATTTGAAGGCAGAAAACACTACCGACTGAGCTATCGTGCATAGTATTACTCGTTGTATATTTAATGTAGTATATAAGACACCGTCGAAGTTTACATTTTACGTAACCAGAGCGCACCACTATCGGTTTGCCAATCACATGAGTGACTATATTTGTATGATTTATTCAGATCACAGGCAAGTACACATGCAATATGTTTGTACATTACGTTAAACGACGATCATGGAGGTTTGACCCCGTGTGATATGTTTGTACATTTCGTTAAACGACGAGGCTGGACACGTACCCTTTACCGTAAGGTTGAGTTCGTTTGGCCTTAGACCAAAGCACACCACCATAGGTTTCACCCCGTGTGATATGTTTGTACATTTCGTTAAACGACGAGGTTGGACACGTACCCCTTGGAGCGCGAAAAACTCGCGTACGTCTTACGGTACGTGTCTGGGTTGTACCTCTAGGTTAAGGTTACTCTGAGGTTAGTGTACATTGTATACAACAACAACAAATCAATATTTAAAATACAGAGTAGTGTCCACAGCCAGCACCGGTACATTTCTTGTGTAATATATTTATATGAGTTATAGTTCTTCCGTTGTTAATGGTACTATTTTACTATTCCTGTAATAGGTTTGTTACTCGAAAATAAAAGTACTTTAAAAACAGAGGACAAGTTTAAATATTTTATAAGAATTGCCTTTAATTTTATAGGCCAACAACCCTATAAAATCCCTTTTAACACAGCGTTACGTATGTTGATAAGAAAGGGACTAGATAAAATATACAGTCAGCTTAAATCGCAGGTGCCCCCAGTTTATAAAGCGGCAAACATCCACACGGCTAAATGGTTCAACCAGGATCAGTGAGTTTAGCTCCATAGTGGCTCAAAAAATACGGTGTTCAACTAACATCGTGAGGTGAAGTGATGAAATATACGATTTGTATATATTTCATATTTTGAACTAAGACGACAGGAATTATATATGCTAACCAACTGAAAAGCCTACACGGGCTGATAGTTCTGGATAATTATTCCATTAAAACGAGGTGCTAGGCCGAATTACTTCCATCATCCAAAGTGTTACAACGGGAAAGGTTGTATTAAGTATTAAATAAAACACGTACGTAGTTCAGAGCCTAAGAGTTGTGCAACCAAAATGCAAGGTTACGTGTTCCACGCCTGAGGATGCCTTCCGTTATGGCGAAACACAGGTAGCAATATCTAAGATAATGAACTACTTTTGACAAAGTATGTAAACCAATTTAAATTAGTAGTTCCAAAGGCAATATGGTAATAATAGTGTATCGTTGTTGATAAAGAAGAAGTATATCAACACCACATCCAGTCACCAGAGGGCAGATAAGTCAACAAGGAAATAGATAAAGTTCCTACCTAACAGGAAACCAACTTGAGCTAATTATTTAACTTTAGGATATGAATTTCAGTAGGATAAAGTTGGTCATACTGATAACATCAGTCGCTTTACACTTATATCCACTGCTGGGAACTTATATCTCTTGCACATTGCTGCAACTTGTAATTAGAAACAGTCAGATTACATTGAAAAAGTTTTCTTCGATATGGCTGTGTAGTTATTCATAACTACACGCAAACTAATTCTCTAATAACAGAAATATGAATTTCTCTATTCTCTGACAAATATATCTTACAGTGCTAGTTTGACAGTTTGTCTGTCTGACTGTAATGAATATATACAGGATGAGACAAAATTATGGAATTATTTAATAATAAGAAACACTGTTATGAGGTAAAAACTTATCATTTCGTTATTTATATTATTATTATGACACAATAACCCTAGCTGAATCTACAGCCTTGTCCATGAAGTCTTGGGTTTGATCCTTCTCCCATCTTTCCTAACAGGTCTATCTTGACCAACTCTTATTCTCTATCTAACCTGACGCTATTGATAGTATCACAGTTTTTATTGCACATTTTGAACCCATATGCCGGACATATAGATTACTCTACAAATTTGATACTTTACAGTTATGTTACATAAATATGTAAAAAAAAATTACCCTTGTTTCATTTTTTTTTTGCTCAATTAAAATAAAATGGCGAAATATGAAAATAATGGTACTTTTCACCAAAATGATTTTATTTGCATAACCATTACAAATTGTTGATTTGCAGATATCATGAACATGTGTGAAACTTAATAAAGAAATATATCAGTAATAAATTGTTAATGATCCACAATTGACTTCAATTCAAATTGATGTCCATCAATACCTAAGCATTTACAGTAACGAAACAAAAAAGAGCAGCAAGCGCTTTTGAAAAATTGCCGAAGATCAACAGTAATTCCTCTTCAATCAACCTCATTAATTCATCATCTCTTGCTATACGGTGAGAATAAACTTTCCTTTGAAAAAGCTCCAAATGAAAAAAATAGCAAACAGTCAAATCTGGGGATCTTCAAGGCTAGTCCATGAAGTTGCTGCCACGAGATATCCAACGGTTGGGAAGATCTCGACCTAAAACTGTTTTGGGCATATTGTGGCATGGTTAGGATTGGTTCCTTTAAACTTACAAATTGTTTACTTGCATTGTATACATTGACAGGTAGAATGAAAATGTGTAAAACTCAATAAAAAAAGGTAAAAAGTAAAATATCAGTAATAAATTATTTTTGATCCAAAGTTGACTTTTACTCGAATTAATGCCCATTCAATAGCTCTTCAATTATCCTCATTAATTCATCATCTGTTGTTATAGGGTGAGAATAAACTTTTTCTTTCAAAAAAATCCATAGGAAAAATTGCAAACAGTCAAGTCGGGGGATCGTGGAAGCCAGACCATATAGTTGCTGCCACGACCTATCCAACTGTTGGGAAGATCTCGATCTAAAACTACTTTGGCCAGATTAGCAAAATGAGGAGGAGCTCCAACCTGTTGGGAAAAAAGTCCCACATTCCGGCTGAGTAAGATGAGGAACTATGTAATCAGTTAATACTGAGGCTGAGTAAGATGAGGAACTATGTAATCAGTTAATACTGAGGCTGAGTAAGATGAGGAACTATGTAATCAGTTAATACTAAGGCTGAGTAAGATGAGGAACTATGTAATCAGTTAATACTGAGGCTGAGTAAGATGAGGAACTATGTAATCAGTTATTACAGAGGCTGAGTAAGATGAGGAACTATGTAATCAGTTAATTCTAAGGCTGAGTAAGATGAGGAATTATGCAATCAGTTAATACTGAGGCTGAGTAAGATGAGGAACTATGTAATCAGTTAATACTGAGGCTGAGTAAGATGAGGAACTATGTAATCAGTTAATACAGAGGCTGAGTAAGATGAGGAACTGTGTAATCAGTTAATACAGAGGCTGAGTAAGATGAGGAACTATGTAATCAGTTAATACTGAGGCTGGGTAAGATGAGGAACTATGTAATCAGTTAATACAGAGGCTGAGTAAGATGAGGAATTATGCAATCAGTTAATACTGAGGCTGAGTAAGATGAGGAACTATGTAATCAATTAATACTGAGGCTGGGTAAGATGAGGAACTATGTAATCAGTTAATACTAAGGCTGAGTAAGATGAGGAACTATGTAATCAGTTAATACAGAGGCTGAGTAAGATGAGGAACTGTGTAATCAGTTAATACAGAGGCTGAGTAAGATGAGGAACTATGTAATCAGTTAATACTGAGGCTGGGTAAGATGAGGAACTATGTAATCAGTTAATACAGAGGCTGAGTAAGATGAGGAATTATGCAATCAGTTAATACTGAGGCTGAGTAAGATGAGGAACTATGTAATCAGTTAATACTGAGGCTTAATAAGATGAGGAACTATGTAATCAGTTAATACAGAGGCTGAGTAAGATGAGGAACTATGTAATCAGTTAATACAGAGGCTGAGTAAGATGAGGAACTGTGTAATCAGTTAATACTGAGGCTGAGTAAGATGAGGAACTATGTAATCAGTTAATACAGAGGCTGAGTAAGATGAGGAATTATGCAATCAGTTAATACAGAGGCTGAGTAAGATGAGGAACTATGTAATCAGTTAATACAGAAGCTGAGTAAGATGAGGAACTATGTAATCAGTTAATACAGAGGCTGAGTAAGATGAGGAATTATGCAATCAGTTAATACAGAGGCTGAGTAAGATGAGGAATTATGCAATCAGTTAATACTGAGGCTGAGTAAGATGAGGAACTATGTAATCAGTTAATACTGAGGCTGAGTAAGATGAGGAACTATGTAATCAGTTAATACAGAGGCTGAGTAAGATGAGGAATTATGCAATCAGTTAATACTGAGGCTGAGTAAGATGAGGAACTATGTAATCAGTTAATACTGAGGCTGAGTAAGATGAGGAACTATGTAATCAGTTAATACAGAGGCTGAGTAAGATGAGGAATTATGCAATCAGTTAATACAGAGGCTGAGTAAGATGAGGAACTATGTAATCAGTTAATACAGAGGCTGAGTAAGATGAGGAATTATGCAATCAGTTAATACAGAGGCTGAGTAAGATGAGGAATTATGCAATCAGTTAATACTGAGGCTGAGTAAGATGAGGAACTATGTAATCAGTTAATACTGAGGCTGAGTAAGATGAGGAACTATGTAATCAGTTAATACAGAGGCTGAGTAAGATGAGGAATTATGCAATCAGTTAATACTGAGGCTGAGTAAGATGAGGAACTATGTAATCAGTTAATACAGAGGCTGAGTAAGATGAGGAATTATGCAATCAGTTAATACTGAGGCTGAGTAAGATGAGGAACTATGTAATCAGTTAATACAGAAGCTGAGTAAGATGAGGAACTATGTAATCAGTTAATACTGAGGCTGAGTAAGATGAGGAACTGTGTAATCAGTTAATACTGAGGCTGAGTTCGATGAGGAACTATGTAATCAGTTAATACAGAGGCTGAGTAAGATGAGGAATTATGCAATCAGTTAATACAGAGGCTGAGTAAGATGAGGAATTATGCAATCAGTTAATACTGAGGCTGAGTAAGATGAGGAACTATGTAATCAGTTAATACTGAGGCTGAGTAAGATGAGGAACTATGTAATCAGTTAATACAGAGGCTGAGTAAGATGAGGAATTATGCAATCAGTTAATACTGAGGCTGAGTAAGATGAGGAACTTTGTAATCAGTTAATACTGAGGCTGAGTAAGATGAGGAACTATGTAATCAGTTAATACAGAGGCTGAGTAAGATGAGGAATTATGCAATCAGTTAATACAGAGGCTGAGTAAGATGAGGAACTATGTAATCAGTTAAAACAGAGGCTGAGTAAGATGAGGAATTATGCAATCAGTTAATACAGAGGCTGAGTAAGATGAGGAACTATGTAATCAGTTAATACTGAGGCTGAGTAAGATGAGGAACTATGTAATCAGTTAATACAGAGGCTGAGTAAGATGAGGAACTATGTAATCAGTTAATACAGAGGCTGAGTAAGATGAGGAACTGTGTAATCAGTTAATACTGAGGCTGAGTAAGATGAGGAACTATGTAATCAGTTAATACAGAGGCTGAGTAAGAAGAGGAATTATGCAATCAGTTAATACAGAGGCTGAGTAAGATGAGGAACTATGTAATCAGTTAATACAGAAGCTGAGTAAGATGAGGAACTATGTAATCAGTTAATACAGAGGCTGAGTAAGATGAGGAATTATGCAATCAGTTAATACAGAGGCTGAGTAAGATGAGGAATTATGCAATCAGTTAATACTGAGGCTGAGTAAGATGAGGAACTATGTAATCAGTTAATACAGAGGCTGAGTAAGATGAGGAATTATGCAATCAGTTAATACAGAGGCTGAGTAAGATGAGGAATTATGCAATCAGTTAATACTGAGGCTGAGTAAGATGAGGAACTATGTAATCAGTTAATACAGAAGCTGAGTAAGATGAGGAACTATGTAATCAGTTAATACTAAGGCTGAGTAAGATGAGGAACTGTGTAATCAGTTAATACTGAGGCTGAGTAAGATGAGGAACTATGTAATCAGTTAATACAGAGGCTGAGTAAGATGAGGAACTGTGTAATCAGTTAATACTGAGGCTGAGTAAAGTGAGGAATTATGCAATCAGTTAATACAGAGGCTGAGTAAGATGAGAAACTATGTAATCAGTTAATACAGAGGCTGAGTAAGATGAGAAATTATGCAATCAGTTAATACAGAGGCTGAGTAAGATGAGGAATTATGCAATCAGTTAATACTGAGGCTGAGTAAGATGAGGAATTATGTAATCAGTTAATACAGAGGCTGAGTAAGATGAGGAATTATGCAATCAGTTAATACTGAGGCTGAGTAAGATGAGGAACTATGTAATCAGTTAATACAGAAGCTGAGTAAGATGAGGAACTATGTAATCAGTTAATACTGAGGCTGAGTAAGATGAGGAATTATGCAATCAGTTAATACAGAGGCTGAGTAAGATGAGGAACTATGTAATCAGTTAATACAGAGGCTGAGTAAGATGAGGAATTATGCAATCAGTTAATACAGAGGCTGAGTAAGATGAGGAACTATGTAATCAGTTAATACTGAGGCTGAGTAAGATGAGGAACTATGTAATCAGTTAATACAGAGGCTGAGTAAGATGAGGAACTATGTAATCAGTTAATACAGAGGCTGAGTAAGATGAGGAACTGTGTAATCAGTTAATACTGAGGCTGAGTAAGATGAGGAACTATGTAATCAGTTAATACAGAGGCTGAGTAAGATGAGGAATTATGCAATCAGTTAATACAGAGGCTGAGTAAGACGAGGAACTATGTAATCAGTTAATACAGAAGCTGAGTAAGATGAGGAACTATGTAATCAGTTAATACAGAGGCTGAGTAAGATGAGGAATTATGCAATCAGTTAATACAGAGGCTGAGTAAGATGAGGAATTATGCAATCAGTTAATACTGAGGCTGAGTAAGATGAGGAACTATGTAATCAGTTAATACAGAGGCTGAGTAAGATGAGGAATTATGCAATCAGTTAATACAGAGGCTGAGTAAGATGAGGAATTATGCAATCAGTTAATACTGAGGCTGAGTAAGATGAGGAACTATGTAATCAGTTAATACAGAAGCTGAGTAAGATGAGGAACTATGTAATCAGTTAATACTGAGGCTGAGTAAGATGAGGAACTGTGTAATCAGTTAATACTGAGGCTGAGTAAGATGAGGAACTATGTAATCAGTTAATACAGAGGCTGAGTAAGATGAGGAACTGTGTAATCAGTTATTACTGAGGCTGAGTAAGATGAGGAATTATGCAATCAGTTAATACAGAGGCTGAGTAAGATGAGGAACTATGTAATCAGTTAATACAGAGGCTGAGTAAGATGAGAAATTATGCAATCAGTTAATACAGAGGCTGAGTAAGATGAGGAATTATGCAATCAGTTAATACTGAGGCTGAGTAAGATGAGGAACTATGTAATCAGTTAATACTGAGGCTGAGTAAGATGAGGAACTATGTAATCAGTTAATACAGAGGCTGAGTAAGATGAGGAATTATGCAATCAGTTAATACTGAGGCTGAGTAAGATGAGGAACTATGTAATCAGTTAATACTGAGGCTGAGTAAGATGAGGAACTATGTAATCAGTTAATACAGAGGCTGAGTAAGATGAGGAATTATGCAATCAGTTAATACAGAGGCTGAGTAAGATGAGGAACTATGTAATCAGTTAATACAGAGGCTGAGTAAGATGAGGAATTATGCAATCAGTTAATACAGAGGCTGAGTAAGATGAGGAATTATGCAATCAGTTAATACTGAGGCTGAGTAAGATGAGGAACTATGTAATCAGTTAATACTGAGGCTGAGTAAGATGAGGAACTATGTAATCAGTTAATACAGAGGCTGAGTAAGATGAGGAATTATGCAATCAGTTAATACTGAGGCTGAGTAAGATGAGGAACTATGTAATCAGTTAATACTGAGGCTGAGTAAGATGAGGAACTATGTAATCAGTTAATACAGAGGCTGAGTAAGATGAGGAATTATGCAATCAGTTAATACAGAGGCTGAGTAAGATGAGGAACTATGTAATCAGTTAATACAGAGGCTGAGTAAGATGAGGAATTATGCAATCAGTTAATACAGAGGCTGAGTAAGATGAGGAATTATGCAATCAGTTAATACTGAGGCTGAGTAAGATGAGGAACTATGTAATCAGTTAATACTGAGGCTGAGTAAGATGAGGAACTATGTAATCAGTTAATACAGAGGCTGAGTAAGATGAGGAATTATGCAATCAGTTAATACTGAGGCTGAGTAAGATGAGGAATTATGTAATCAGTTAATACAGAGGCTGAGTAAGATGAGGAATTATGCAATCAGTTAATACTGAGGCTGAGTAAGATGAGGAACTATGTAATCAGTTAATACAGAAGCTGAGTAAGATGAGGAACTATGTAATCAGTTAATACTGAGGCTGAGTAAGATGAGGAACTGTGTAATCAGTTAATACTGAGGCTGAGTAAGATGAGGAACTATGTAATCAGTTAATACAGAGGCTGAGTAAGATGAGGAATTATGCAATCAGTTAATACAGAGGCTGAGTAAGATGAGGAATTATGCAATCAGTTAATACTGAGGCTGAGTAAGATGAGGAACTATGTAATCAGTTAATACTGAGGCTGAGTAAGATGAGGAACTATGTAATCAGTTAATACAGAGGCTGAGTAAGATGAGGAATTATGCAATCAGTTAATACTGAGGCTGAGTAAGATGAGGAACTATGTAATTAGTTAATACTGAGGCTGAGTAAGATGAGGAACTATGTAATCAGTTAATACAGAGGCTAAGTAAGATGAGGAATTATGCAATCAGTTAATACAGAGGCTGAGTAAGATGAGGAACTATGTAATCAGTTAATACAGAGGCTGAGTAAGATGAGGAATTATGCAATCAGTTAATACAGAGGCTGAGTAAGATGAGGAACTATGTAATCAGTTAATACTGAGGCTGAGTAAGATGAGGAACTATGTAATCAGTTAATACAGAGGCTGAGTAAGATGAGGAACTATGTAATCAGTTAATACAGAGGCTGGGTAAGATGAGGAACTGTGTAATCAGTTAATACTGAGGCTGAGTAAGATGAGGAACTATGTAATCAGTTAATACAGAGGCTGAGTAAGATGAGGAATTATGCAATCAGTTAATACAGAGGCTGAGTAAGATGAGGAACTATGTAATCAGTTAATACAGAAGCTGAGTAAGATGAGGAATTATGCAATCAGTTAATACAGAGGCTGAGTAAGATGAGGAATTATGCAATCAGTTAATACTGAGGCTGAGTAAGATGAGGAACTATGTAATCAGTTAATACAGAAGCTGAGTAAGATGAGGAACTATGTAATCAGTTAATACTGAGGCTGAGTAAGATGAGGAACTGTGTAATCAGTTAATACTGAGGCTGAGTAAGATGAGGAACTATGTAATCAGTTAATACAGAGGCTGAGTAAGATGAGGAACTGTGTAATCAGTTAATACTGAGGTTGAGTAAGATGAGGAATTATGCAATCAGTTAATACAGAGGCTGAGTAAGATGAGGAACTATGTAATCAGTTAATACAGAGGCTGAGTAAGATGAGAAATTATGCAATCAGTTAATACAGAGGCTGAGTAAGATGAGGAATTATGCAATCAGTTAATACTGAGGCTGAGTAAGATGAGGAACTATGTAATCAGTTAATACTGAGGCTGGGTAAGATGAGGAACTATGTAATCAGTTAATACAGAGGCTGAGTAAGATGAGGAATTATGCAATCAGATAATACTGAGGCTGAGTAAGATGAGGAACTATGTAATCAGTTAATACTGAGGCTGAGTAAGATGAGGAACTATGTAATCCGTTAATACAGAGGCTGAGTAAGATGAGGAATTATGCAATCAGTTAATACAGAGGCTGAGTATTGAGGAACTATGTAATCAGTTAATACAGAGGCTGAGTAAGATGAGAAATTATGCAATCAGTTAATACAGAGGCTGAGTAAGATGAGGAATTATGCAATCAGTTAATACTGAGGCTGAGTAAGATGAGGAACTATGTAATCAGTTAATACTGAGGCTGAGTAAGATGAGGAACTATGTAATCAGTTAATACAGAGGCTGAGTAAGATGAGGAATTATGCAATCAGTTAATACTGAGGCTGAGTAAGATGAGGAACTATGTAATCAGTTAATACTGAGGCTGAGTAAGATGAGGAACTATGTAATCAGTTAATACAGAGGCTGAGTAAGATGAGGAATTATGCAATCAGTTAATACAGAGGCTGAGTAAGATGAGGAACTATGTAATCAGTTAATACAGAGGCTGAGTAAGATGAGGAATTATGCAATCAGTTAATACAGAGGCTGAGTAAGATGAGGAATTATGCAATCAGTTAATACTGAGGCTGAGTAAGATGAGGAACTATGTAATCAGTTAATACTGAGGCTGAGTAAGATGAGGAACTATGTAATCAGTTAATACAGAGGCTGAGTAAGATGAGGAATTATGCAATCAGTTAATACTGAGGCTGAGTAAGATGAGGAATTATGTAATCAGTTAATACAGAGGCTGAGTAAGATGAGGAATTATGCAATCAGTTAATACTGAGGCTGAGTAAGATGAGGAACTATGTAATCAGTTAATACAGAAGCTGAGTAAGATGAGGAACTATGTAATCAGTTAATACTGAGGCTGAGTAAGATGAGGAACTGTGTAATCAGTTAATACTGAGGCTGAGTAAGATGAGGAACTATGTAATCAGTTAATACAGAGGCTGAGTAAGATGAGGAATTATGCAATCAGTTAATACAGAGGCTGAGTAAGATGAGGAATTATGCAATCAGTTAATACTGAGGCTGAGTAAGATGAGGAACTATGTAATCAGTTAATACTGAGGCTGAGTAAGATGAGGAACTATGTAATCAGTTATTACAGAGGCTGAGTAAGATGAGGAATTATGCAATCAGTTAATACTGAGGCTGAGTAAGATGAGGAACTATGTAATCAGTTAATACTGAGGCTGAGTAAGATGAGGAACTATGTAATCAGTTAATACAGAGGCTGAGTAAGATGAGGAATTATGCAATCAGTTAATACAGAGGCTGAGTAAGATGAGGAACTATGTAATCAGTTAATACAGAGGCTGAGTAAGATGAGGAATTATGCAATCAGTTAATACAGAGGCTGAGTAAGATGAGGAATTATGCAATCAGTTAATACTGAGGCTGAGTAAGATGAGGAACTATGTAATCAGTTAATACAGAGGCTGAGTAAGATGAGGAATTATGCAATCAGTTAATACAGAGGCTGAGTAAGATGAGGAATTATGCAATCAGTTAATACTGAGGCTGAGTAAGATGAGGAACTATGTAATCAGTTAATACAGAGGCTGAGTAAGATGAGGAATTATGTAATCAGTTAATATTGATGCGTATCTATTTCCAGTCATTATCATATAGGATATTACGATAAAACACCATCCTTGGTGCTACAGTCCAAACACAGTTATATCCTTTGATTTCAAGTCCTCTTCGTGTAAAATTTGTGGATTGTACATATTACAATAATAACAGTTATATCTGTTTAGAAATCCTATTAGGTAAAATGTAGCTTCATCTGAGATTACAATTCCTTCATACCACCAGGCATCTTCAACTACCTTGGAACAAAATTCCAATCGTCTGTCTTTGTCGTCTTCCAGCAGTCCGTGAAGTAGATGTGTTTTGTAAAAATATATTTTGTTTTTCTTGGCATACATTTGAAGTGAAGACTTTGGTATTCCAGTAGCGGATGCAACTTTTCTAAGTGAATTTAAGTCTATTTGGACATTTCTTTAAAGTAGCATATTATGCAAGCTCTTCATTTTCTGTATTAGAAAATCTGTAGTATTTCTTTGAAACTAATTTAGTTTCTAGTAGCATAGTTTTCCATTTATAAATTGATTTTCTTGAAGGAGGAACCATTTTTGGGGTAGGTTTTTATAAAACAGTTATGTTATGATAGGTGTACTTAATATTGTTATGATCGGGTAAAGCTAAATACTATGAAGTGTTACTAAGCTCCGTAGTAACACTTCATTAGTAAGATTCCTTCATTCACTCATCAGCACGGGTCGCTTTACACTTTAGGGTTCACATAGAAAGGGGGAGTTAAGGTGAAAAAGGGTTGACACAACACGGGAGTGGGAAGTCGTGCAGATAGTTGCCCACTGGTTAATTGATTTGCCAAGCCCTACATCCCAGATAAATGACGCAATAAACGATACACACAGTAGGTCTGAGCTTAAGCAAAATCAATCCTAGATGTAGGTGATCATTTCATACTCATCTCCTGAGAGAGTTCGCAATATCGCAATATCAACGTCCCAACTGTATTGCACAATTCTTCAATTTAATATCTTTACAATAGAGAAGACAATAAAAGTATTCCCTTGAAAGTCAAGTCCTTAACTGTCTGGAAGTAAAAAGTTGTGTGGCTTTAACTTTAATATGTTCTAGACAATTGAAACAAAATAAATATTGTAGTGACACACTTACCCTAAGCTTAGGAGGTAAAGGAGCGAGAATAACTGCATACATACCTGTAACAAAAAGATTACAGTTATTGGTTTGTATTATTACAACATTTGTATTTGTTTCGTTGCTTGAAGACGAAAACTCTCTGTTATTACCGTTTTATAAAAAAATTAAAATAAATAAATAAAAGAAGATAAAATAAAAACTCTGCGATTTGTTACGAAAGAGAAGGATCAAACCAAAGAACAGACGAATAAAGCTGTAGATTCAGATAGGATCCCTCAAGATTGCTATGCGCGTTATAGTGATGGTCCGAGATGAACTTTTGCGTAGAGTAGTGATTCTATTGACCTTGTAATTAGAAATTTTAATAAATACAATAAATCGTCCTAGTAATTCCAATACGGTTACTGCCTAGAGCAAGGACAACAATATTCATATACTACTGTACACTTGAATAAAACACCAAACACAAGGGCAAACAATAAAAGTTAAATGTTCATTGGTGGCTAGGTCCTTGCATTTACCTTCTAGTGACTACATATGTGATAATCCCTAGGTACTGTAGATTGATTTACACCTTTTTCATGTAGTTTTGGATTAGATCCCTTTCTCCATCTTTTCTATTAGGTCTCTCTTGGCCAACACTTGTTCTTTCCCTATTCTATTCTAGGATTCGAAGGCAAGAAGGACCTGGGGTAAAAGTTTCTATTTATACAGCTTATTCACACCATTACAAATACTTGGTAGGGCTGGCTGTATTTCTATTCAGAATGTCACCGTCATGCTCTGGAATCCGTACAGTCATAGCCGTCATTAAAGTTTGAAAAACATTCTAGATTTTTCGATCGATTTAATTGTCAAAATCTCATTTCTAAATTCTATAAACACGTGTTTTGATATAACTGCGTAACAAACATACATTCGAAATGGTTTATCACTTGAAACCATCTGAAACCTTCCCGACTCTCCCGAGTCAGTCCACCCACTACCAACTCCGTACACCACTCGGTAACTGTCCAAAATTTCGACGTCCGTTTTATGACAGATCGCCACGTTTCATGGTCTCAGGTGACTGAAAAGGTGATTTACGACATTCAGTCCTTCCGTCGTCGTATGTAAACACGATAGCTGCCATTCATATAGGAACATCGAATTTGTCATAATGGACTATAATGTGCTCATATAGAACACTGTTGAAATTCACAATAATAAAATTAAAAATATAAAAACAGCAGCCATTTTAAACCGTCTTCAATCCAGAACAATTCCAATGATTATGACAAATTTAAAATGACTTCCAAAGTTAACTAAATTTCTTTCCACTAAGGGTTGGACATCTTCTATTACATGAGCGCTCGTGATCCTCTGTAACCAACCCGATTCGCTACATCACACTGGCAACGTTTTCCCATCCGAAAGATGTTTCACCTTCAAACAACAACGACGAGAAAAAAACAGGTATATATGTGTAAGTTATTGCTAAATACTTCTTTAAAATCTCAATAATAAAGCCAATATTCGGCTCGTTTTATAAGGAATTGGCAATAAAAACTTTTTTTTTTTTATTTTTTTTTTTTTATTTTATTATATATTTTTTTTTAATGGTACTTCAAACAATTTTCAAAAAGCATGATTAAATTTTTTAAAAATCCCAACTTTGGACCGCTGTAGCGCATTGTGCTTTATACACTGGTTAGTGCAATGATTGTACAAGCTCGTTTCCCATTAAATAAGCTATAGAACCAAGGCTGTTTGCATTGTGTATAAATCATTCCGGGTTTAATGTCTGACGTAGTTCCAAGAAAACTAACTCTATATCTGTTTGCACTGCCTCCTAGAATCAATATCAAAACAAATAAACATCACAGCATGCAGTAGAGGTTTTAGTCTTACCAGACACAATTTAATGGTTATGTTGTTTATTGGGATGGAGTGTCGCGATGTTAAATAATAAATAAATAACCAGGCATGGAAACCTAACTGTCGTTCTGTGTAAGTAAAAAATGTTAATTTATTCTGGGAGTGTTAAAAAAAGAAAATACATCCAAGAATGTCCCTTTCTATCAAGGTTGTCATCTTAAGGTGAAAAAAATATAAGAACAACTTTAACGACACAGGAGAGCGTTATCATGATACTTCCCCAGCAGTATGGGCTGGGAGGAGGCTACTCTTAACACAGGTCTGAATATCATAATTTTGTATATCAGTAACAAAGGGCTTCGTAGATTACTACGCTCGTATCAGACCCTCGAAACTGTGCATATGTTAAGGCGCCTCCACTCGCTACGCTTGTGTCGGTAACTCTGCCCTGCCAGACCTCCTAACTATATGAATATCATATATTCTTGGGAGGTGAGGTTTTGAACAATAACTTCGCTATTTGTCATCGTAGAGATGTTCGATTGATACCATTCCGTAGAGAACTTGGTACTTTTTCGGAAAATGCGCACCATTTTATTTTTTAATTTTTACATGATTCTTTTTATATTTTTATAAAAACATATTTACCGTTGAAATTATGTAAGATAAATGCATATTTATCACATTTCAAAAATTAGGTAGGGACAATGAACACACGAATATTTTACTTACTATTATAATTATTTGGTATTTTTTACGATTGGATGTTTGTATTTTTGACCCAAAATTAAGGTTACAAATGAAATTAGGCGCGAGAAATGAGTATGTTAGATTAAATATTGGTTTCCCAAAAAATAAATTGTTTGACTTTTTTCAGACTATTTTTAGATTTTTAATTATAATAGTAAGTTATTCGTGTGTTTTTAGGTAAGTATATAATTACTGTACCTGAGAAAATTTAGATTTCTCAACCTAACCTAACAAACCAATTTCTCGCGCCTAATTTCACTTGTAACCATAATTTTGGGTCATAATACAAACATCCATCGTAAAAAATATCAAACATCTTGGTGGACATTTTCCGAAAAAGTAGCGAGAATTGAAATCTGAAAATATTTATATAATCTAACGTGTTATAGCTTGCATAACACACGGGATAAGATAAAAAAATTGTTTAAAATGGCCGTCATTTCAAAATTTTCAATTCGATTTTTCTAAATTTCAATACGGTTCTCTTCTATAGACCACACACCAAATGTCATGTTCCTAAGGCCACTATCGTGCTTACGTACAGACGACAACGAACGGACGGTGTGTCGAAAATCACTTTTTCGTTTTTTTAATTATAAAACTCACCCTAATCTTCCTATACTGAGCAAGTAAAAAATTAAGTAACGGATGCCCCACGAAAAGGTTGCTATTTTTGAATTAATATGCCGGACATATGGAACACTCTACAAACTTGACACTTTACAGTTATGTTACATAGATTTATGTAACATAGGTTATGTTGTTTATTGGGATGGAGTGTCGCGATGTTAAATAATAAATAAATAACCCGGCATGGAAACCTAACTGTCATTCTGTGTAAATAAAAAATTTATTCTGGGAGTGTTAAAAAAAGAAAATACATCCAAGAATGTCTCTTTCTATCAGGGTTGCCATCTTAAGGTGAAAAAAATGTAAGAACAACTTAAACGAAATGACGGAATAACAAAAAGAACATTAACCGTCTAGATAGAGCCACTTCCTCCGACAATGGAATGCAATTATTAAAACGTTTATTGCCATATGTTAAATCTCGATCAGCTGTTGTTTTGTTAACACACAACAACGAAAGAATTTGGCAATAATTGTGTTCAATCAGTTTATAATATCTAACCTCAAAATACTGAATTTTTTAATTGAAAAAAGTAAAACGTTGTTCTTGCTTTTGAAAATAACCATGAAGCGAGAAGGTGTTTTGAAGAAAAAAAAACCTACCCAAATGTGGCTCCTCCATAAATTGAAAAACTATGCTACTAACTGGATCACTTTCAAAGAAATACAATAGATTTTCTAATACTAAAAATGAAGAACTTGCATACGCTACTCTAAACAGGCATAATTCACTTAGAAAAGTTACATCCGCTACTGGGATACCAAATAAGTCGGTTCAAAGATAAACCAAGAAAAACCAAATACATTTTTATAAAATACATTTAGTTCACGTACTGCTGGAAGATGACAAAGACGGAGGAGTGGAATTTTGTTCCAAGGTAGTTGAAGATGCCTGGTGGTATGAAGGAATTGTAATCTCAGATGAAGCTAGATTCTACTGAACAGGATCTGTAAACAGACACGATTGTAATTATTAAAACACACGAAATCCACACATCTTACACGAAGAGGGCTTGAAATTACTGTTTAGGCTGTCATCACCAAGGATGGTGTTTTACTGTATGACATATCCTATCAGACAATGACCGGAAGACGCATCAATATTAACTTGACACTTTACAGTTGCGTTGCATATGTAAAAAAAATCATAGAGTTGAATTTTCTTTATGTCAATCAAAATAAAATGGCGGGAATAACAAAAAGAACATTAATCCTTTTGCTGGAACCACATCCTCCCACAATGCAATTAACAAGTACGTCGAATCTTGATCACCAAGGATGATCTTTTATCGTAACAATGACTGGTCCTTGTTACGAAGTAATATTAACTGATCACATAGTTCCTCATCTTACTCAGCCGTAAATGAAGGACTTTTTTTCCAACAGGATGGAGCTCCTCCTCATTATACTGTTAGGAATTAGGATAGTTTTGAGTTAGAAATATAAAGTTCTTCTTAAGAAGCCAGAAAGACAACCATTATTAATACAGACCTGGAAAACTGACGAAATTGCTTACCTTGCAAGCAAGGCAGACCTCATTGCTGCTACACCCTTGAGCGGGAGGAAACGTGGTCAGTAGGCCAAGATTGATCAATGGAAGGTGCTGCAGGAATTCTTGGAGATATCCAGACGGACTTGGCGAGTAAAAGCTTCCTGGGAGAATAGAGACTTCGGACGAGCATCCACAAGAATTGCAAACTTCGTGTATTAAGTAACTTGTAATTATTTCAAAGTCAGATAATTAAACTATAAAGTAGAATCAGATCTGCGAGTCGCAACAATTTGAGTCATTCTGGATTAATAATAAGAAGAAGATCATAGCGTTGTAATAAGATAGGAGATGGTTATTCTTGTTAATAAAGGTTAATTGAGTACTGAACCATTCGATTATATTGAAAATAAAGAACCCAGGCAGTTAAGAAACCAATACTAACAAAACGGAAAGGAGGATTAGACTGTGAAGATTTATGGAATTGAGTGTAAGAAATTGTAAAGGATGAACTGAAGATCTAAGAGAATGGGCGGCTTATCACGAGGGTGGCCAAAGTTCTTCAACTTAATACCGTGGAGTGAGATATTTTTGGTATAGAAAATTTCAAATCGACATTGATTTGAAAATTGAAACGTTATCTAATTGCATTTTTAAAGATTATCTTCCTCCTTTTGTTTAAAGCCGAACACTCTTTCGGTGATCAAAAAGGACATAAAGTAAAGATCTTCGAATAGTTTAATAGCGTCATGCTCGGTAGAGAACAAGAGTTGGTTAATAAAGACCTGATTAAAGAGAGAGATCTAATAAAAGAGTACAGATCAGATCTGTGGGTCACAACAATTAGAGTCATTCTGGATTAATAATAAGAAGAATATCGTAGCATTGTAATAGGATAGGAGATGGTTGTTCTTGTTAATAAAGGTTAATTGAGTACTGAACCACTGATTTTAATGAAAATAAAAAACAACTTCTAACCACAAAAAACACGAATTTTTGGTCGTCAACTCTCCAAAATCGTTCGCGAGTTATCGGTAAAATAGGGTTATAAAATAGTCAATTTCTTAATAGCGACTGCACCGATTTCATTCAAATTTTAATGGATGTTAATGGCTCACACATTTGTGCAAAATCGCAAGTTAAATTATTTAACGGTTCAGGGATATTTCGAATACATTAATGTTGAACGCTGTTATTACAGACTAAATTAAATTAATTTCTGCCCCAAATATTTACGTCCTTATTTAATTTTATGAAAAATTGTGACATTTTGATTGAGAACTACTGAAATGAGATGATTAGTTTTGTTTTCTTTTGGGAATGGCTGAGTGACGAAGTTTGTGCATTGCTTGGCGCAGTTTGTTTAACTTACGTTAACAAATTTTATCTTAAGTATTTTGGAAAACCAAAGAGGGAAAATTTGTTATCCACCGATCAATGACAAAGTTAGACGCTTGTTCTTTGTTTAGTCAAAATATCGACGTTCGCCAAGAAGCAGGGACAATATTTGTTAAGATATTATGTGTCTTGTGGCAGCACTGTGCAAACACAAAGCAAGTGTCTATAATCTGAGTCAAAGTTTTAATCTTGTAAAAGCTGTGTGAAATCAAAGTTGTCGTGTTGAAAGTCTTTGTAATTCAGTCTTGTAATTGAAGAAGTCGAAAATTACAAGGGATTGAGGCTAGGTTAGGTTAGGTTAGGTTATAAAGTCTAGCTCCTTCAAATTAAGGTACGTAATTTGTAATAATAGAGGTACATATTTGTATTTTAAATTTCATCTGGTTGTCAAATATTGCAAGGTATTGAGTTATTGGATAAACTGTTGTTTTTGTTGCGAAGGCTATTAATATATTCAAAATGGATACTTTGAAAAGATTTCAGCACTTATTTCCAGTTTTATGGATTTAAAATACCATTATTTTACACAATTTATGAAAATTTATCTGTCAAGTTATTTTTGTCATACATTTCCACATAAATAAAAACTAAATATTTCTAATGTAAATAAAATATGGTGTTTTAAGAACAATAATTTAGATTTTTTTCTCCTTTTACTGATGTTTAAATGCAAAAAGACTCTCCATCATCATCGCCTTATAAAAAAACGAAGATAATATCTTGAATTGTAAACCCCAGAATACTAAACTTACAAAAAAGGGTCCCGAATTTACTAATATCCCCCTTGGGGGTTCACTATAGTTCGGTCTAGAAGAGACCTAGAAGGATCTAAACCAAATTTCATCCAGTCTTGGGTTAGATCTCTCTCTATCATTTTTTATATAAGGTCTCTTTTGACCAACTCTTGTTCTTTTCCGCCTTGACGGTAGAGTCTTTCGAAGAGTCTTTATTTTATATTATTTTCTCTCTTTTCTTTTTATAAAGCGATGATAATCGAGAATGTTATTTCAACAGATAATACAAGGCGATGTTTTCTGATTAGATAATGTATTCATAGTCTGACAGGTTTGTTTAAACATGCGACAAAAAAACAAGCACAACTGAATGCAAAGATATTCAATCACGATTCCACGATCGTGCATACATTATAGGCAAAGCTCAGACATTGTGCGTGGATGAACGAGTCTTAAGTTACAATAAATTAGGTTAGGTTAGACCTTGTATCTGCTACTGAGATGTGACTTGTGACCACAGTCGATGCATAACCTATGAGGCTGTGGCACATTGTACTGCGCATGTCTGACATTATCGTAATAATGTATTCAGAGTTTAGAAAACATACAGGATGGAAAAACATATCGTTAATAAAAGCTTAATAAAGAACATTCTAATTATTATTATTTAAAAAAATCCAATAATAGAAATGTAATAAACGTGTAAAAATTACCCTTCCTTTAACATTCATCTACATAACCAAATACATTGTAGAACTTCTTATTCCCGTTAATCCGGAATTTCGGATAATCCGAATCAAAAAACACATTTAACAACAAAAATTCAGTTTTGTGGTTATATATAGATATAAATCAAATACAGTGTAGTTTTATTAAACCTTTTAAAAATATATCAAAAGAAAACTTGTATAACAAACACATTGATAAATAAACGAATAAAATGAGGGTCATAAAAAATGGATAAAAATTAGCATATAAAAAATAGAGTAACCGCGACAAATTTCGACGTCTATTCGTGTTTGATGTTCACTTTTTATCGCCTCAGAAAATAGAAAAGTTATTTCCTTCACCTTCAAATATGTACAGCTTTGAGGTCCATGACATGAGGGAAGGGCGTAGATACTTTTATGTATATACACATCTGTCAAACCCGTTAGAGTGTACCCAACGAGACACCAAGGAAGTAGTGATATACTTAATCATGAAATTCAGGAAACCTAAGTAACAATAAATTGTTTTCAACAAACTTAACCTACTCAATAAGAAACCTTGATCTACCAATACAATTTAACATTTCCAAAAAACCAACTTTTGGATATTACATTGTACAGGGGGCTTTAAAAAGAACTTTACAACTTTGTACATTCATATAAATTTATTGAAACTACTCACAGAGCTGGTTTTGGTGTCGTTTTGTAGGAAAATAGACCGATTTTTGTCTCGCATAGTGAATAGTACGGAACAGCACCACCACGAGCACTAGCGACAGTTGTAACAATGATGTTCACTAATTCCGAGCGCGTTCGCAGTGTGTTTTATTTTGAAGAATCGAAATCTGCGACAATTGTACATCGGAGTTTTCGTACCGAGTATTCCATTAGGCGTACCATTTACGAGTGGCATAAGTGATTTATTTAAAACCGGGTGTTTAATAAAGACGTAATAAATCTTCAAGGCGTCCCCGTGTGTCTGACGATGTCGTAGAACAAATGATACTACAAAATCATCCCTGCGTGCTTCTGGGCGTTTCACAAACATGGCGTGAGTTGAGAAAACGTTTGGATCACAAAACGAACAGATTAACAATAGTGAAAGGTACATAGATAGGTCGAAGTGGGGCTATCTGCATGGCCACCTCGTTCAACAGAATCTGATGACACCTCTCGAATTTACTTCTGGAGATTTATCAAGGATAAATTTTATAAACCACCCTTACCGACATCTCCCGCTGAACTCAGAGCAAGAATCTAATCCGCAGTTGAAGAAGTAACGCCTGACACGATGTTGGAAGTTTGGCAGGAAATCGACTTCAGATGACATGTCTGCAAAATGATCAATGGAAGTCATATTAAACCTAACTATAAACATGATGTATTTTTGCTACAAAATGAAACCAAACAGCCCTGAATAAATTGGTAAAGTTTAAAAGTCCTGTATGATGGGGCTGAGTACGTACCATGACAGTTGTAATTGCTAATCCTTTGACTATATCAACTAAACATTTCATTTATTATAAACGCAAAACACTTCACAGCGTGATATTTCTCCCTTGACTGGTTTCATATAAAACTGCGTTAAAAATACATGAAAAACAAACAAATCCCACCCCTACATCAGTATAAACGAAGTGTGGGGTGAGGGGTTGAAAAAGTAACTCTTTCCGCATCGTTGCATCTTAAACCTGTGTTTTGTGTTCATCCTTTGACGAAAGCAGTGGAGTCACAAGCATGGGTAACTTGATATGTAAACACAGTCAATTGACAGAGATTTAGTAGCTTCAAATATTGTTCCCCAAGGCAGGTGGTTTAGAATATAATTTATGGCTTTTCAATAAGTTCTACTTAACATCAGTTTTTGTAAAGAGAGGTGAGATTAGGCTTTGTGCACCTTTAAATTAAACAAGAAATTATCTTATATATACATATATAAAAGTTAAAACCCCAGTGACTGATAACGAAAACTCTGAATCCAAGAAGCCTAGAGTTATGAATTTTTTAACATGGTTTGAAGTAGGTCTGTAGACGAGTATTAAGAAAGGGTTTTGAAAATTTTCCACGCCAAAGGTGTTTTTACCCCTAAAGCATATCTCTGGATCCAAGAAGCCTAGAGTTATAAATTTTTTTAACATGGTTTGAAGTAGGTCTGTAGACGAGTACTAAGAAAGGGTTTTGAAAATTTTCCACGCCAAAGGTGTTTTTACCCCTAAAGCATATCTCTGGATCCAAGAAGCCTAGAGTTATAAATTTTTTTAACATGGTTTGAAGTAGGTCTGTAGACGAGTACTAAGAAAGGGTTTTGAAAATTTTCCACGCCAAAGGTGTTTTTACCCCTAAAGCATATCTCTGGATCCAAGAAGCCTAGAGTTATGAATTTTTTAACATGGTTTGAAGTAGGTCTGTAGACGAGTACTAAACAAGTGTTTTGAAAATTTTCCACACCAAGGGTGGTTTTTACCCCTAAAGCATATCTCTGGATCCAAGAAGCCTAGAGTTATGAATTTTTTTAACATGGTTTGAAGTAGGTCTGTAGACGAGTACTAAGAAAGGGTTTTGAAAATTTTCCACGCCAAAGGTGTTTTTACCCCTAAAGCATATCTCTGGATCGAAGAAACCTAGAGCTATGAATTTTTTAACATGGTTTGAAGTAGGTCTGTAGACGAGTACTAAGAAAGGGTTTTGAAAATTTTCCACTCCAATGGTGTTTTTACCCCTAAAGCATATCTCTGGATCCAAAAAGCCTAGAGTTGTGAATTTTTTACTCTCGGTAAAAATACACAAAATCAGATATGTGATTGTTATAAAATACTTAATTTCTCAAAATCGACGGAACCGATTTCGTTATAATTTTAGTAAAATATAAAGATTATTAACCCAAACTCGTATACAAACTTGTAAGTAGAAATATATTATAATTCAGGAATAATTGACAAAAACCTAAAACTATTCTTAACCATTATTATTAAAAACTGGATTAAACACGACTCAGACTTAAGACGTGTTTATTACAATGAGCAAAACATATATATATATATATATATATATATATATATATATATATCCAAAGACAGCGTCCACGACTCGTTTTCAAATTTTGATTAACAAATAACCAAAAAGAAATGTTTCGTTAGATTTTATTTGCTTTTCAGTTTGTACAATTTTTCCACCATTCATTAATCACCCAATACACATCCTATATTGTTGATACAAATTTACTAAAGTAACGTTTCGTCCACCCTGTATATAAAACCTTAGAGTACCTGTAAATTAAACGTAGACAAGAGATCATTCCAATTCGGTTTTATAATTGCATTCTCTATCCCCCCCCCCACTCCCTCCAGCCTGGACGTGACAATTTGACTCTAATTTGCATTTTTATGAACATCCCTCAGGACTCGAGATGTGTTTAAGCCCTTGGGAACAGTCGTCAATTTAATTGCTGAGAAATCCACTTTGCAATGTACTAGTTCGGAGTTTCGTCTCGTAACATAAAGATAGTATTGATTGAAAAATACTCTTCTCACAAAAGTAAATGGTTGCAAACAATAAACAAACTTCTAGTTGGTGTTTCAAGTTTCGGTCCTCTTCTAAATGTTGAACGAGTGAATATAAAAACAAGTTGATTGGAGCCATCGTGGTACTTACCCAGCCTCATAATACGATGTAATACAAGCAGATCCGCTACATGTAACGTCCAAAAGCTGGTTTCGTTGGTTTTTGTAAGAAATGTTAAATTGTATTGGCAGATCCAGTAGGGTAAATTTGATTAAAACAGCTGTTACACAGTTGTTTCTGAACCTTATATTTATATCAATACTTGAAGTCGACTAGGCCATCACGAACTTCGTCGATGTGTAATACCACTCGTACTGGGTGTATTTACGAGCAGTTTAGACACTTAATTTCAACGGAAATGCCACGCGTAAAAGTTTTCACAAGGAAGTGTTGAAGCCATTGCGAGCGGGTTTTAGATTATGTATAACAGACTACACCCCGCCAGAAGAATCTATGGAATATTTATTTTCAAAACCCAATCGAGATAAATCGATTATCTTGAAAAAGTTAAAACCATTACAGGACCATATTAAAAGGCAGGAATTGCTGAAAAACGGCCACAAATGTCGTTTCACCACGACAATGCGCCGGCTCACACCTCGGCGAAAATCTACGAATTACGATTAAAACAGCTTGACCACTCTCCTTACTCGCCAGATCTTTCCCCAAGCGACTTATTTTGTTCCCTAAATTAAAAGGTGCGCTCGGAGGACAGAGATTTTCCTCAAATCAAAAGGTCATCGGCTTAGTTGATAATTATTTTGCAGAGAAAGCCTCCAAGTACTATATGGACGGATTAAAGGGATTGGAACATCGCTGGAAGACGTATATACAAGGAGTTTATGAAGAAGAAGAAGAAGAAGAAGAAGAAGAAGAAGAAGAAGAAGAAGAAGAAGAAGAAGAAGAAGAAGAAGAAGTGTCTTGTTTCTTTGTTAGGTCGGAAACTTCTCAGACTCCCCTCGTATAAGGATAATGATAAAAAATGAAAATGAATATTAAATACTTTTACCTATACTTACAACACATGTTAACGAAATTCACTATTAAAATAGAAATCTACTTTTAGAAAATATTTTGTATAAAATACAAAACGGCGTTGACGATACGTTTTGACTTTCTGACTGATAGCTCACAAACTGACTGACGATTTTGTAGATATAGCGACAAATTCTTTTCGATTATTTTCGAATATAAAATTGAACGAGTCAATTATTATATGAGAAGAAACATCAAACACATTTTATAATCTACAAATAAGTTTATTATCATTAACAGCCCTCGAGTTTTATACTTAAAAATTACCGGTAAAATTTGAAACCCGTACAGATACTGGATGATATCAATTTTGGGTTTTGACGTGAATAAGTCTTTAAATTTGCTGGAGATTACAGAAAACCGATGATAGCGAAATCAGGAGATACAGTTTTGCATTACAGCTGAAAAAATTCGTCGAAAATCAAATTATATCGCATGATAATTACAGAATGACTGAAACTATTTCACACAGTATAACTTCTGACTCCATGAAGCTACGACGGTCGTTGCTGTCGTAATGGACAGTTCTGATCGATTTAAAGTATAAACTATGACTTTAGAGTTGTTCCGATGTAGTTGTATTGAATTGAAGTTGAAAATAAACAAATTATAACACAATGTCTGCTTTTACTCGTGGAATAGCCAAGTCGTAATACATACATCGTATACAGTTGGAAATAGCATTTCAACAGCAATTTAGGCATCCCTTTTAAACACCTTATGAGACAATAAAGCAATATCGGAAACATCCGTGGCAGTGGTAATGCGCGTCCAACGGACAGCGTCAGTACATCTAAGCGTCGGTAGTGACGGCGGCGGCGGTGACGGCGGGGGCGGTGGCGGCGGTGGCGGTGACGGCGGGGGCGGTGACGGCAGTGGCGGTGACGGCGGGGGCGGTGACGGCGGTGACGGCGGGGGCGGTGACGGCGGTGACGGCGGGGGCGGTGGCGGGGCGGGGTGGCGGGGCGGGGCGGCGGGGCGGCGACGGCGGGGGCGGTGATCAACGACCGTGAGAATACATTTACTAGCACCTAGTACACGTTTCACAAATATGTTTGGTATCAATCCGTTTGTAGCGTGTTGGTCATCTATAGTCGAACTTTCTATGTCGGCTTCACACATGTATACTTTGTACACGACACAGATACACGCGGTTTTGTTGCTCACATAATCTTTGTGTTTCATTAGTTAATGGGTTTTGCATTTTTATTCTACGTGTACGAAGAAGAAATTCTGCACTATTTATTTCTAGAGGCGAGTTTATCGCTACCCCACTGCACAGACAACTCCATTCAATTATAACTCTAGAATTTCAATTCAATTTCCTTTAATTCACCCTTAGCCCAACTTCTCTGATTACTTCGGTAATTTGTAAATTAATTTTGAGATTCTTGTAGCGGAAACTAAACAACAAGGCCTATAAACCCCTGGAGGGAATTTAGTTTTAGAGTCTGTTTTCCCATTGTTTAATGCAATAACGATAGATCAATTAATGTATCTGGACAAACCACAAGCTCCGGATTATTGTCTAAAAACACTGCACTAACTTTCTCATATTAGTCGCTCCTCCTAAGACGAATTGCGTAAGAACTATTTACAACAATTTTTTTTTTTTAGTATTAAAAAGGGGTTTTTTACCCATGTACATCATCACAAGAATGTTGGTTTAAGATCCACTGATCCGGGTGCCATTTTGAAACCCTAAATGGAGTTAACAAATCAATTAGTCTATTTAATGAAGACTCTACTGTACAAACTGGTGAGCTAGTCAATTTTATCATTGTTGGCATATTTTAGGTATTATTTTGTATCATTCAAAATTTGCCCATACCTGCTGTAAGACACAATACAGCTTATTTTTAATTGACATAACTTTTAATCAATTTTACTAAACTATCGACCCATAAAAACACTTTCCGATCGATATAAAAAATAAAAATTCCAAAATGAAAGTTATCCATGAAAATATAATTAAACATTAACCGACTCTCAGAAAACGTTTTAAGAGATTTTAAGTTTTGATCTAACATCAGCACCCCAAATTTTTTAGTTATATTTTTTTAATGAGGGAAAGTTTTGTTCTATGGCAGCAATATGGATAGATATCAAATTTGACCAAAATCAGTGTACTTGTTTGGGCTGTAGATATTACAGACAGGCGTTATTAAAAAAAACTCTTTGAGCTGAAAACGGTATTTTTGAGAAAAAAAAAAAAAAAAAAACTTAATATGTATTTGTGTAACCCATAAATTAAAAACACATAAAATCCATATTGTCTTATGAATTCTTTTCAATAAGTTTATTACTAAATTACTTACGTCTTAGCAATCTTGTGTTTAGTATCTATTAATATTTCATAACAGCTGTTTCGGTATAACATATACCATCATCAGATGAAACAACACGTTTACACAACACAATGATACACATTTCATAAAAATAAAATGTTTGGTACTGCAGTACAGGTCGAAAATAATATAAAATAAAATAAAGTTGAGATAATATAGCCACATCTTGCTAATGTAGTGGTCCTACAAAACAGTACCGAAACAGCTGTTATGAAATATTAATAAATACTAAACACAAGATTCCTAAGACGTAAGTAATTTAGTAATAAACTTAAAAACACATGTTTTGATTGTTTGTCTTTTCTCTAAGACTATTGAAACGATTTCAATAGTACTAAGTAATATACAGGGTGTAGCAAAGTTACAGTATATATCTCAACCTCCAGCTGACATAAGAAGTCGTTAGACCCGGTTTTGTTTGTTTAAAAAGTCATGGTCTTGTTTTGTTCCTTGTAATAATTATTTATGAACAGTACTATATTTGTACACGCTATTTTGTAAACAGATTTAGATCATTAATCTTCATATTTAACTAACATTTTCGTACGGTATTTTGAGGAGTTTTTTTATAACTGCCAGATTTGTTGGTTTTTTTACTCACGAATCTACATATCTGGATAGACGACCGGTACCGTTTGGTTCCTTTAGAGGGCTACACTTGAGCAAAATTTTATCAAAATCGTAAGAAATCTTATATTTGAGTTTCATTCTATCTAGGCTAGATTAGGTTAATACCATAACATGTAGAATTGAAATCTGCAAATTTGGATCTAATTTAGTGTGTTATAAGTTAAATAACACATAAGATATGAACGAAAAAATTGTTTAAAGTGGGTGTCATTTCGACATTTGCAATAGATTACTCCGAATAGGATTCCAATGATCACACTATAATCCATATTACTACATTTAATTTATTTCATCTTATTTTTTACGGTCTTACGTTCAAATACGTCGACATTGACGACGGACGGACAGCTATCGAGGACATGAAACACGAAAATCACTCAAAAAAAGCAGAAGAAGAGATTTTTTCAATTACCAAACTTACCATATACTTTGTACAATAGTAATTGAATGAATAATTTAGGCTGATTACTAACTGTAAATAAATGAAGTAAGTAGAGTAGAGAGCTGAGAGTCAGACTTGAAAATTCTCCCCTCTCAGTTTATAATTGCATTCTCTTACCTCTTTACATCCCTAACTTGAGCAACTTCTATTATAAGCTTGATAATTTCATTTTAATTTACATTTTTATGAACTCCTCTTCAGGATAAGTGGAAACTGTCGGGAAGTTTGACTACGATACGCACTTGAATGTCGGGTTTGGAAAAAGGAGCTTTGCAAAAATATAAATACTGCACAATACTGTTAATACAAACATGCAAATTTACTTAATATGACAGTTTTCTCGAAATAGAACAAGAATGTGTTTTGTTTTTCGTTATTTTTGGTCGATTAATCAATTTCAAACTTCTTACTTTGGTATTATATAGAGCTCAAGGTTTTACAAATTCACTTAATTCGAAAAATTGTTTAAAACTGAAGCCATTTTGAAATTTGTAAACCTTTTTGTTTACTTATCTAGTATACAAAGTGAGTTTGTTAATCGCAAAACTCCGATTTTTTTTACTGATCTTCACGTTTCCATTGCTTCAGAACACTGAAATATTTATTTTAGACTTGCCGTCAATCCGTAGTCGTCCTCTGTACGAAATCATGATGACGGTCATATAATTTAAAATAGGAACATGCAATTTTGTATAGGGGACTATAGTGTACTCATATAGAGTCTATCAGAGATATATTTAAAAAAAGAATATCTATTATATTAGAGAAATAAAATTAAAATTAATACAAACTAAGTTTACAGCAATGCAAAATAGTTTCAAATTACAATAACCACACGTTATATAAAAGTAACCCCCAGAATTTTTTTAATTAAAACTAGAGGTACATTTGTCATTTCGTGCGCCATTTTTTCCAATATGGCGGTTAGCACTATATTTTCTTATAGGAACTTCTATTTTTTTATGGCGATTTAGGATAAAACGTTATTTTAAGACTTTTTTATTCTTGGATATTTTTCAATATCTTTAACCGTTTAGGAGTTACAAGTAGGGAACCTAACCTGTCAAATTAAATCCTCGTGGAAGTTTAAAAAAGTTTCGGTGTTGACCCATCATCATGAGGTAAAAAGAGGAGTTACGGTTAATAACGAATCTTGATTACGACATCTTGAGTAACGGGAAAGCGAACCGCTAACCACACATGACCAGATAAAAAGCCTTCCAGCAGCCCTTATGTTCACATCGTCTGTTGAGCTGGAGATTTATTGAATTTTCAAAATTAACGACGAACAAAATCCACATTACATTCGTCGAAACAATCTGTTGGTTAAATACACATTTCATCTAAACGTAGCCCACACATCCATCTATTTCCTAGCTGCTATTTTTATTAGCAATTAAATTTCCCCTTTGTTCCTGTTTCTCTTAGAACATTCGTAAAAAATGAAAATGGGAAATAAACGCAGTTGTGGAGCAATCAACTCAGAAATGTAATTAAAAATTGCAATAAAACAGCTTTGAGATGTGAAATTATCCTCGTTATTGTATTTCATGGGAAATGAGACTCTTTAATTTTGTTAAAATCTTTCATAATTATGATAAACTGACTAATCGTGAATATGCTGACTGTAGGAAAATCCCATCCACTTTAACTGTAGAAAGAGTAAATTAGAATATAAGCCATCAACCACTGAGCTTACAAAACACTGAGATAGTACTGTTTTAATAATATTTGAATAGTAAGATTTATGTTCTAATCTATATATAGGCTATATACAGTCGACTCTCGCTAACTCGAAATTCATGGGACTACAATTTTTCTTCGAGTTACGTGTAGTTCGACTTAGGCATAGTTCGAGTTATAGAGGTCATTCTTGACTATATTCGACTTACAGAGGTAACGAGATATAGAGGTAAAGCAAATAAAAATTCGAGTTACAGAGGTAAAGAATAGTGTACCGTACTGTAGTTTATTCCCTCTAAAAACTAAGCTTTTAACTGTATCAATAGAAAATAGGTGTATTTAGAGTATACATGATAAAATACATGTACATACATGGTAAACAGTACAGTCCATCTATTAATTTCACTGATTAAAAAAGTCCTTAATCTTCTTCTGATTAAGACTTTTGGCAGCACGTTTGTCAATCATATTTTCGATTGAAACATCGAAGTAAACACACTGTCTGGTGCATCACTGGTTTTTTTTCTAAAAACATACGTAAAGTACGTACTGCAGCTTTGGCTTCTTTAGGTGTAATGTCTGCTGGCTCCTCTTCCTCGTTTTCTTCGTCAGAAGGAGCATCCTCATCGTCGCTCGAGATATAGAGGTAAACTTCGACTTGTGGAGGTAAAGTGCAAATTGAATTCGACTTACCTACTGAACTTCGAGTTATAGAGGTAATTTTGTGTCTCTTCGACTTATAGAGGTAAAATATAACCGTAAAATTATTTCGAGTTATGTATTGTTATTTTTTCAACTTAGACAGGTTTTTCCAAGGGGATTGAAAATAATTCAAGATATCGAAGATTTCGAGTTATCGAGGTTCGAGTTAGCGAGAGTCGACTGTATATATATAACATTAAAAAACATTCGCTCAGCCATCAGGAAATCACCAGAACCAACAAATTTGAAATTTAGCATGTATGTTCCTCTTAGCTTCTAAGTGTTCGCTAAGAAAAGGTTTTGAAAACTTGAAAGCCTAACCACACAACAAACCACGAAAACCCTTGACTATCACATCTCCAGAAATAAAAAGACTACAAACTTGAAATTTCTGAAATGATCCTCTTATTTTCTAATTGCTCGCTAGGAAAGAGTTTTGAAAACTTGAATGCCTAACCATAAAAACCGCGCAAACCGTGACTATCACTTCTCCAGAAATATAAAGTCAAAAAACTTGAAATTTTGCACATATGTTCCTCTCGTAGCTTTTAAGTACTCGCTAAGAAAGGGTTGAGCAAGGAAAAAACGATTAGCTGACTTTCCGTTGTTATAATTTAGTTTTATGTTTGGCCACAAGGAGAACTAATGTTTCTTTCCAATGCATTTGTAGAAATTAGCTGATCTTAAATAATTAACAATATAATTGTCCAAAACAAATAGCCAAATTTTACTGTTGTATTTACGTGTTTGAAAATGACTGCTACAAATGTTTCTAACATACCTTATTAAAAAAGCTTCAGACATGTCACTGAACCTACTACTGGAGAAATCTCGCGATAGATATGAAGAGGAATATAGTGAGTGGTGCAGAGTTGAACCAAAACAAGTAAGAGACGAAGTTTTATTGGTTTATTTCTCTGATAAATTAAAAAACCTGAAACCATCTACATTATGATTAAGAGTTGTTTAAAAATTAAAGAAAACATAGATGTCTCTAATTTTCGAAAAAGTCTTGTATTTCTGAAACGCCACTTTGTTGGTTATCTAAAGTGTTCACTGCTGATAAAGTAGGAAAGTTCATGGGTCAACGCTCCTGGTAACGAGTATTTCCTAACCAAGTTATTTTAACTATTACCATTTATGGTGCATGTTGAACTATTACATTTGAATGTAAATGATGTTAGACACAATGGCAGTTGCTCTGTTGTTTTTCTTAATGATGGTAAAACACACAAGAAACGAAGTTTCATAAATACTTGTTATTGCGCTCCTAACACGTTGAGAGTAAAAGATATTTGGTTGCCTACAGGAAGGGTGGGAGGTGTTGTTTCAACAAGTGGAGGAGCTGATGATGATGTGAAGACTCGCATTAAAAAAGCAAACGCCGCCTTTGTACAACTGTACCCGATTTGGCAAAATCGAAACATCTCAAAGAAAACGAAGATTCGCATCTTCAACACAAATGTTAAGTCTGTTTTGCTGTATGCAAGTGAGACGTGGAAAGTTACAAGTTTAATTACGTCTCGGCTGCAAGTTTTCATCAATAGGTGTCTTCGCCGTATCATGAACATTCATTGGCCTGAGATCATTACAAACGAGGATTTATGGAGAGAAACAGGTCAAATTCGGGTCAAACTGCAGATTCGAGAGAGGAAGTGGAGGTGGTTAGGACATACACTGAGGAAGCCAGACGGAACTATTGAGAAAGAGGCCCTAGATTGGAACCCGCAAGGTGTCAGCAGAAGAGGTCGACCCCGAGAAACCTGGAAGAGGACCGTTATTAAAGAAGGAAAAGAGGTTAATAAGACTTGGAGAGAAGTGAAGGCACTTGCGGGAGACAGGGACAGATGGAGAGCTCTTCTGGACGCCCTATGCTCCAATAGGAGATAAAAGGAAATAAGTCAAGTACAGGAAGGGTGAATATGTTGCACAAAATGTTGGTTGTCACAAAATAAATTCATTCCTAAAAAAAAATATCAGAAAACCTTGAAAGCTACACAGGACACACCCTCAGACGAACTTCGGCTACCATGTTAGTCGAGGGAGGAGGGGATTTACTTCCCCTAAAAAGTAATGGAGGATAAAAATCATCAACTGTTGCTGAAGGATATATAGAGGATTCAGTTGGAAGAAAAGTACAGTTATCAAGAAAACTGTTCTGTAGGCCAATCTAAACAGTTCAGCTACTGAGAACACAGCAAAAAATGTTGTAAATTGGGAAACTTGTAGACAGCAAAACTGATTTTTTTTTAATATTGATATTTTTTGTAAACTCAGATGATGACGATGTTAGTAGACCAACAATACTCAAAAAATGGATAACACAAACATGACCACTACAAACGTGACAACATTACAGGGATTTTAGAAACAATAAACATCAATCTGAACTTTTAAATTGTAGGTTTTAAGTTATTTAACTCTGTAAATTATTTATGTTTATTGAGATTAGTTTATTGGTAATAAAAGTTAAAATTGTCCATTAAAAGCTTACATTATGGGAAATGTGTTCGTTTATAACTCGTACCGAAAGTACTGTGCCGGTGTTTGATCGTCCACCGGAAAAAGTCACTTTTCGGTGCTAGTAATGAATGTAAAGTTCAACCAAAAACAGAGGGCAAAATTTTCGACGCTGGGTAAGTAGAAAGGAAGAAAATAAAGACTACTAGGTCCATGAATGCGCTAACAGTGTCAGTTCTGAAAGAGCCAATAGAAACGTGGTAGGAAAGACATAAGGGAGGGATCTAAATCAAAACTACATGATAAAACTGTAGATCCAGCTTGGATCTCTCGGGATTTCCACACCACAAACATTCACATTAGAATAAAAACAAAGACTATAATTGTACTCCCCTCTGACATGTATCAAAGCAAACTTATCTAAATCTCACAACACACAGACCTTGATATCAGGGAACTCTAAGCTATCCAATTTTCTTGTCAACTAAACACCCCCCCCCCCTATCTTTGCACGTCAACACTGCCTCATGTCACGTTTGTAAAGTGATGTCAAATTTAAAGCTAATGTTTTCCCTTACGTCGCTCAAGTTATAAAAACGTATAACTTTCATATGATTTGTCGTTCTTTAAGAAAACAAAACATTCATTACAGTTGAGTTGAATGGTATGAGAAATTCTTTTTTTGCAGATTCACTCGTTTGCCACCCTCGTCCATTGTATGAATATATTGAAAAAAGTAATAGTGAATAAGTTTGAGCATATTGTCAGGGAAATATCCGGAAACTGTTGAACTTACAACAACTGGATAACAAGTGCTTGAAATATAAAAGAAAAATATAATTGTGGTGTTATTTATAAAAGGTATAACAAGTCATCAATAAAATTGGGTCATCGATAATAAGTGAAGTGGTTAGTGTTATTCGAGAATAAATCGAAATATAGTGAAAGCGTCTAGTGAGAAATAAGTAGTGTTACTACTGAATATGTAAGTAGTTTTAAAATAAACCTTTTGTAAGACAGATCTCGAAGGTTGTCAAACAAAATCATATACACAGAATTAAAAGCAAATTTAAGAGTAACATTATTTGATGTAAGCTTGTAGATTGTTCAAGCGAAATTAACTGCATTGGGGCTATTTCACAAGAATTAACTGTGGCGAGGGTTTTTTAAAAAACACCTCTGAAGCGATTAGAATCAGGGCCCACTGTTTTCAAAATGTTCGAAACTATTACGTGAATAACAGATGCGGAATTGTTATTTGATTAAGGTCGAGGCAGTTTAGAAAAATTTAAATTGTCTAAATAAAAATGTTTGTGCCAATACATAAAAATATAATTAAGTGTATGAATATTTTACAGTAGATTTTGTTTCATTGAAGTTTGAATTTGTAATAAGAATAGGGTAGAAGGTATCACGCTTTGAAGAATTTTTCCTTTCATGTTAGAAACATTAATAATTTTTTAGTATAGGTATTTTTTTTTTAAATTAAGTAGAAAATATTAAAATTTTAGTTTCTCAACCATTTCATGTATGATGAAATGTTATCAGTGCTGTCAGTAGATTAGTGCACATTTCTTGTATCAAAATTGTAGTAGATATATTTGTATAGAATTTTAGACAATATAATCGAGAGATTGGCCAAGTCATCTTTTGTATCATTTCTAAGCTGGTCTCTTTTGGAGTCATCGTACAAGCTAAGCGGAATTTGACCCACAGACGTCTGGTGGAGCCCCTAAGCTAAAAAGTATTAACTTAATTCAAGTAAAAATAGTCTAACGAAGTCTTTATAATCAAAGTAACATGGTGAAGATTCGTTTGATTAAAAAACTTACTAACTTGAAAAAAAACTTGCAATGTTGAATGCACATATTCAAGCAAATGCAATAAAAGGTGTAAACGCCTAAATAAAGTAACGCGAGAGTTAAAACAAATCCCACTAAACCTTACAATATTTACACCTTCATCGTGGATAAACACATATCTGTCCAATAGGACACAAAGTGTATAAGTTGCAAGAAGGCTATCAAATACAATCTAATTGAACTACGGAGTCCCAAAGGGTTCGGTTCTTGGCCTTGTTTTGTTTAGTTTTATATATAAAAGATCTTTGTTCATCTGTTTGTGTTTACAATCTTATCTAGTATGCTTATGATACAACGATTTGTATACTAGTAAGAAATGAAACTTTTAAAACCAAAACCTATGCCCAGCCAAATACTATTTATTAGTGTTTTGTGGAAAACTATTTAACATAATATTATTTATTTTGGGCTTTCAAAAAAAGACAGTTGTTTTGATTAATGTGCCTTTTTTTGTCAATATTCCTGGACCAGTAAAATTGTGAAAATCATGCAACTAGACAGACTCTAAATGCATGATTTTTTTTTTAATTAAAGTGAAAATTGAGATTTTACAAATCTCTAATAATCTTTAAAAAATTTAATTTGGAATAATTTTTAAAAAAGAAAAGAAACCTTTTTCGGTTATTAAGAGTTTAAAAAAAACGAAACATTATTTAAAGAAATGAAAACTTTTTAATTATTTTACATCAGACAACCTTTAAGTATTCAACATACAAAACAGATTCAGACAAAGCTCTCATGCGCATATGGTTTAGTTGAAAATTGTTTCACAAGACGAATAATGAAATTAATTATAAACTATAAACTTTTAAATTAATTTAGCAACTCAATTCAAAGTATAACTAGTTTTAAATTCTTTGTATAAGACTTTGAAACAGAAAGGCTAGATGGGTTTTTCTCTCTCGGAACAGCTACATTAGACTAGAGAAGACTTTGAAGCAAAAAGCTAATTTTAGAATTGACCTTGAACTCTTCAGCGATAATGCCGAAGTTCAGAACAGATTAAGTTATAAAACTGATTTTACATCGTTCTTTTATTTTCATTATGAATTGTTATCCAAATGAACGCAACAAATGTTGTTCGGGATTTATCAATCTAGACTTCGTAATGGTTGCATTTAAACGTGTAAGCCGAACCTCGACAAACAATGCACGACAACAAAAATAAATCAAGACAATTTTAAGTTAAAAATTCAGAATTAACCAACATAATTTATTCATTAATTATGCTGTTTCGTTTCAATATCATAACAACAGTTCTAAATTCTGTTACTTGTAGTCCTGTACATTATATTATGCAACGTTGAGTTGTCGGTGTAGAATCGACTTCGTGACGGCGTTGCGTCGATCCGGTGTCGACTAACGCCTCGACTATCAAGATTTTTTGTGAACAGAAATTTGTCGAGTCAACAGTTTATTTCTCAGAAAGATATAATACAGAGCAAGTTACATGTTGACTTAAAATATTATCGTACAAACATCTGATTTAAGTAATATAAAAAAAAATACATTTTGAAATGATATCGTTTGTCGTTAGCACGGTGCTTCGACAGTAAAAATTAATTGAACAATTACAGTACTTTACAAAATTTAGCATGCGAGCTTACATTGGCCATATTTCGGTTTGACTCTTAACGACTCTGATCAAATTTGTCTAAACTATAAACCTTTATAAAACAAAACAAATCTGTCACAATCCAACCAAACATCCCTGTACAATGACCAGAACAGAATCCGCGGATTTATTATAAAGAAAGATAATTATTGCGTTAAAACAACACAACCGATTCCCTTCAAATTCTAATGAAATATATTAAATGTTGAGCCTGACCTATGAGAAAAATTATACAGTATAACAAACGCACAGAGTATAACAATAAGTTGGAGTTTGATTGGTGTAGCTCGTGTATCACTGAAGAGGACGACCTTGTCGTTGAAACGCGTCTGATACTTAGGCGTATTTTTTATGAAAATTGTGTTCTGTGTGTTTGTTATACTTTCTAATGAAATGTCAAAAATCATAAATAAAACACAATTATTGTTCATTTAGAGGCAAATAAAAGGGAAGAAAAGAAAAGCCACGAAAGAGGCAAAATAAGTTTATGGGGTCAACATGTACTTATCCAATCCCCATCATTCAGTTTAATACAAGGAAATCCTCTAAGTGTAATGTCCAAAAGTTCTTCTCTTGAGCCTTGCAGGAAATGTTAAATTGTTTTGGTAATACAATTGGTCTTATCCATTAGGGATACATTATGTAACCTCGTAATTAAGTATGTTATTACTTTCTTGACGTCGGTTATATGTCTATTCTTCACTCACTTCTCTCGAAATACAGTATGTTTAACCTACTAATATCACCATTTTCTTGGGAAGTCAGGGTTTTAAATTACATTTTTTGCCAATAACTTTACTTTTTGTCATAGTAGAGAGATGGGATTGATACCATCATAACAACAATTAAAATGTAGATCTAATTTAGTGTGTTATAATTTGAATAACACTCGAGTTATGGAACAAAACACAGTTTTAAAAGGCCATCTGTTTAATAGGGTTCTACATGAGCACACTATAGCTCCATATACCAAATTTCATGTTCCTATCTTAGTATCTGTTAGCCACTATTGTGCATAGGTACAGACAACAACGGCATGTTGAAAATTATTTTTTCGATTTCCTAGCCCCATGAAATGTAACGATTGGTCAAAAAATGAAGTCGAATTTGCCTGCTATTACCAAATTTATAAGAATACACTTTGTATACTGGGTTAGTACAAACGAAAATGAACTTCGATTGTACAACACAAGTTTATGACTCAAAGAAATCGATAAAATACAAACATGAAAATATAAAATAAATGAAAGTCATAAATTGATAAAGGATAAACTTTAAAATTCTTCTTCACACTTTAGTGAGTACGGGTTTGACATCCCGAGAGGACCTAGCTGGATTTACACTTCTTTCACCTACCCTACCAGGTCTCACTTGAATCAACTCATGTTTTTATCCGACCATCACACAATATTAGAGTATTCAGGGGCTAGGAGTCTTTATTTTATTATTCCGTTTTTGTTTTTCACCGAGAGGTGAAAGATAATGATGAAGTTTTTTTTTTTTTTTTTTTTTAACGGACTAAAAAGTATAACATAATTTCTCGTAGTCCCGTACAGATTTATAACCCCATACAGATTCCTAACCCCACACAGATTGTCCTGAAAATTTGTGATTGTGAATTTTTAATAGCTATGAATATACTTTTAATGTTTAAAACGAAAAAAGTAGGTTAGGGTACACAGGGCCTACTGTTTGAGTTAGGTTAGGTTAGGTTAAGTTAGAGCCTATTGTTTAGGTTCGGGCATCTGTCCTTATTGCATTAAACAAGAAAGAAACAGACTCTAAAACTAAATTCCCTCCAGGGCTTTATAGGCCTAATTGTTTTGGTTAGGTTAGGTTAGGTCAGGGCATAAGGACCTTTGTTTAGGTTAGGTTATGGTATCTATCCTTATTACATTAAACAAGAAAAAAACAGACTCTAAAACTAAATTCCCTCGAGGGTTTACGGCCCTATTGTTTTAGTTTAGGTTAGGACATTTATCCTTATTGCATTAAATAAGAAGGAAACAGACTCTAAAACTAAATACCCTCTAGGGGTTTACAGCTCTATTGTTTAGGTTAGGTAAGGGCATTTATCCTTATTGCATTAAATAAGAAGGAAACAGACTTTAAAACTAAATACCCTCTAGGGGTTTACAGCTCTATTGTTTAGGTTAGGTAAGGGCATTTATCCTTATTGCATTAAATAAGAAGGAAACAGACTCTAAAACTAAATACCCTCTAGGGGTTTACAGCTCTATTGTTTAGGTTAGGTTGGGGCATTTATCCTTATTGCATTAAATAAGAAGGAATCAGACTTTAAAACTAAATACCCTCTAGGGGTTTACAGCTCTATTGTTTAGGTTAGGTAAGGGCATTTATCGTTATTGCATTAAATAAGAAGGAAACAGACTTTAAAACTAAATACCCTCTAGGGGTTTACAGCTCTATTGTTTAGGCTAGGTTAGGACATTTATCCTTATTGCATTAAATAAGAAGGAAACAGAATCTAAAACTAAATACCGTCTAGGGGTTTACAGCTCTATTGTTTAGGTTAGGTTAGGGCATTTATCCTTATTGCATTAAATAAGAAGGAAACAGACTCTAAAACTAAATACCGTCTAGGGGTTTACAGCTCTATTGTTTAGGCTAGGTTAGGACATTTATCCTTATTGCATTAAATAAGAAGGAAACAGACTCTAAAACTAAATACCCTCTAGGGGTTTACAGCTCTATTGTTTAGGTTAGGTAAGGGCATTTATCGTTATTGCATAACTAGAAGAAAACAGACTCTAAAACTAAATTCCCTAGAGGGGTTTATAGGCCTATTGTTTAGTTTCCGCTACAAGAATCTCAAAATTAATTTACAAATTACCGAAGTAATCAGAGAAGTTGGGCTAAGGGTAAATTAAAGGAAATTGAATTTAAATCCTAGAGTTACAGTTGAGCGGACTAATCTGTGCAGTGGAGGAGCAGAGATAAACTAGTTTTAGTAGTAAATAGTGCAGATTTTATCATTCATATATAACTACACTTAAGAATGAAATTAATACGAAACTTCTTGTCTAAAAGAATGTGTGGTTATTTAAAACAGAGAAAGGTATACTTTCACCAAGTTTCGTCAAAATTAAATTATTTTTGCGGAAAAAAAGTTTTTAAAAAAAAACTTTGTTTATAACTAAAAAGTAGAAAATAAAAAAAGTTTTTTAAAGCCACTTTTCTTTTACAAAATTAAATAACGATTTAAAACACACTTAGTACAAAGTACTAATTCAAACGTAAATTACAAAATAAAGTGTGAGCGCTCATAAAATTCATAATTAAAATTTAAAATTCTAAGCTCCCACACTTTACTTTGTAATTTATATGTTTGAATTAGTACTTTGCACTAGTGTGTTTTTATCTTTATTTATTTATTAATTTTTTTTTTTTTTACAAAAATGGGTTTCAAAAAATTATTTTATTTTAAATTATATTTGAAACCAAGTGTTAATTACATCGGTCAATACCGTCAGTTTTTCCTTTTTGTAAATATCCCTGTATCGTAAATTTCATTTTATAATTGTTATTTGACGTACTGATTTGAGTTAATACTATTCACATTTAAGCAACGTGTTATCGAAATCGGTTTAGCAGTTTTTGAGAATTTAGGGATTTACAGTGTCCCACAAGGAAACGGAGAAACTTTCAGGGCGTATTCTATTAGTGAAAATAAAGAGGAAAACGCCATATAAACATATTCCCTAAAATGATTCATTATTGATCTAGCCGCCATTTTGTTTTAAACAAATAATTCATATCTTATGAATGGCAAATTTTGCATGCTACTGAGACACAATTTGAGATAAATTATCAAAAGGTTTCTTTTACTCATTTATAAATGACGGCAAGTTAAAATGTTTAATATCGAATAACTCAAAAACCATTATTTATACAAAAAATGTACAAGAGACAAAAATGTTTCCTCTTTTAATGACAAATAAAATGTTCATTTTTTTTCTGTACGTTAAAGGATAATGGGAGTTATCGACAAAAACTGAAAACATAATTGCTTGGTAGTTGTCTACAATACCCAATTTTCATGTAGAACGAAACTTTTTTTGAGTTCTACAAATATTTTTTTATGAATAGATTGATGTAAATAAAAAATTAATTACAAACTTTAAAACACCAATTTAGTATATTACTGGTAACTTCCTAACCTAGAAATATCGATGAGAAGAGAAATTTAAGAAAATTTTGTTAAAAACATTAAAACGGAAATAAATATAAATTTTACCGTAATCATTACACCTACTGAATGAGAAATGTAACTAGGATCGTAATCATTACGTGCACTTATATAAGACCCTAATCTCCGAGGTTCATTACTTACAGAACACAAAGAAGTTGAACGTTGGTGAAAGAAAATGAAGCCATTTAATTAATTGTGAAGGATGAGAAGTCTCGCAATTGGACTCCAACGTTCACGTCATTTCTTTGCCAAAATTGATTCTAAATCATTGAATGCAGGATATCAACTTCTGCTGTGTGTAGTTTTCCTTGTTATGGTTATATATTAATGGGTGGAAAACCGATTGCCCTATTTTTCTCTAAAGGAACATCACCTTTGTCTACAGTTGTTGACAAAGTGGCATTTTGTTCATTTAAATTAGTTTGCAAAACAGCTGACTTCTCAACAGTTTCACTTTGCCCACTACTTTGCTCACTCCGGATGGCAACCGAACAAAACGAAATTTAGGTTAAGTTTATTTGAATTGATTTATAATATACAGGAAATGTAAGGTTAGATTAATTCTTACATGTAAAATAACATAAATAAACAATAAAACAAAGTTTTAAAGTTGAAAAGGGAAGTAATTATTCATAAAGATGATTGACAGTGTATGTACACGGAGAGTATTTTTCGTTTGCCGAGTTTTGAAGCTGGCAATCCCTTTTCCTCAACAATACACCTAAGTTATTTGTAATATTCATAAATAACCTCAGTTTTTACGTGAGAACTACTACTCAGTGTTGATGTGTTGTTTAACACTACTGCTATATTTTGTGTAGTTAGTTTTAATATATGGACAACTGTAGACAAAGTATAATGTGCAATTTGTAAGCAAAGTGTCTTTTTTAAACTCGATAAAATTGACGCACTCGGCAAGCCTAGTGCATCAACATTTTTCTCTCGTTTAAAAAAGTGCCACTTTGCTCACTAGTTGCACAAATAACTATTAACTTATCCTGTATATGCAGAGTCCAATGTAAGTAATCGCAAAATATTTATCTTAGTTTTTTTGACGTTCCATGACCTCAGGAAACCGAAGAAATAAATTTACAGCGTACCGCCCGTCCATCGTCATTGTCGTTTATACGTTAACCAACCACAAAAATTAAAACAGGAACAAAAAAAAAACCAAGGCATATACTGTGCTCACTTAATATCCTATTGATATTCAGAAAAATATACTAGAAAATTTTAAAATGGCGTTCATTGAATATTTCGAGAATAATTCAACTTATTAACCCACTAAATTATATTCATATTTCAATTCTGTATAAAAAGGTACAAACCTTACCTCTCTGCGATTAATTATGAAATATCTTTATTAGTCAACTATATACATATACATGTTCAGATTACAAAACTTTACAAACTTAAGACTAATAAAGTCTGACCCCGAGGTTTATAAAAAAAAAAAACCTGTTTGGGGTGATACACATGAAACTTAGAATCTATAAGACAAGAGCTAGAGATAGTGGTGGCGGCTGATCGGTTACATTTGATGATTTACCGAACTTTGTTAAAATATGTTCATCTCTCAACATGGAAGAAACAACAAAAGACAAAGGCTACTTATTGTTTATACAGGTAAACAATTTTTTTATATATATATATATAAATAATATTTATTATGCCAAAATAGAAAATATATATCTTAGTTAACACAAAAAAAAATCTTACCCTAAACAATTAAGTATTCTTAAACCTAACAATAAAACAACACAAAAAATATTCCTTATAAGTCATATCTTATTCTAAACAGTCATAAAACATAGAAATATTATCATAAAACAGAAGATATGTTTTTAACACTCTTAAGAATTTACTTAACGTTTTAACAATTTTAATTTGATGGGGCAAGTAATTATAAAATTTCGGAGCAAGATAGGTGGAAAACTTTTTATATAAAGTAAGTCTAGGTCTTGGAACATACGCATTCAATCTATTTCTATTAATAGCGAATTAATAGCGAAGTCAAAAACGTAATTTGGAATCTTAACGTCACAAAAAGTCTTTTACTTGTTGTTTAAAGGTGAAAAATCTTCTCGATTAAAATAAAAAATGGAAGAAAAAAAACATAAAATAAAAAACCCTAATCCTTGAATACTCTAAAAACTCAAGGTCGGAAATGAACAAGGGTTGTTTAAGGAAGATGAAAGAGAGAGAGATCCAACCAACGCTTCATGGGGAAATGTATAGATCCAGCTAGATGTCTTGGGATTTCCAAAACAGTAAAGTAAGCTCCAAATGATAAAATGTAAAAGTTGTATATTTACATACACTGATTGACTGCTCAGTTATTGTACTGGAAACAATACATAAGTGTTCTGACAGCCATGTGGTTAGAGTGGTTCCCTTATGATCACGAGCAACACTAACATCCTTGGTTCGAAACCTACACAGGATATAACTTTTTGTGTGTATTTTCTAAGCTGTAGCTAGATGGAGGCAGAGCCCGCTTTAAATAATCGGTGGTTGACACGAGTCTGTGAGATTAGTTAGAATTATTTTCCACAGAACATAAAACCTAATAAATAATTATTTTCATTAAACATACTACACGGAATTTAATTTCAAGTGGTTGAAATTTCAACCAGCATCGTGTAACTGCGACTTAGCTGAATGTACACTGGATAAGTTATAGATGGGTTGATTGAACTACTGTCAAACTGTTTAAGGTTAAATATTGACACAATACAGAAAGAAGAATCATTAAATTATTATGCTTTAAATAAACAAACATTGCCAAGGAACATGTATGTATCTATGCGTCTGTTCTTAAATTTTTAAACTACAGTGAATACAGAGGTGGCAATCACAAGGGAACCTAGCTGGATAAACACTTTTTCCATGTACTCTTTTATTAGATCTCTCTCTTTAATCAGGTCTTTTTTAACCAACTCTTGTTCTCTACCGAGCATGACGCTATTAAACTATTCCAAGATCTTTAATTTATGTCCTTTTTGATCACCGAAAGGGTTTTCGATTTAAAAATAAATAAAAAGGAGGAAGAAAAATCTTAAAAAATACAATTAGATAACGTTTCAATTTTCAAATCAATGTCGATTTGAAATTTTGTATACCAAAAATATCTCAGTCCACGGTATTAAGTTGAAGAACTTTGGCCTCCCTCGTGATAAGCCGCCCATTCTCTTAGATCTTCAGTTCATCCTTTACAATTTCTAAACTCAATTCCATAAATCTTCACCGTCTAATCCTCCTTTACGTTTTGTTAGGATTGGTATCTTTAAACTGCCTAGGTTCAGTACTCAATTGACCTTTATTAATAATTATTATTAACAACAATAACCATCTCTAATCTTATTACAATGCTACAATATTCTTCTTATTACTATTTAATATTATTATTACTATCCCGAATGACACAAATTGTTGTGGCTCACAAATCTGATTCTACGTTATAGTATAATTATCTGACTCTGAAATAATTACAAGTTTTTTAATACACGAAGTTTGCTCACTCTGTTTTTGATTCTTATAGATGCTCGTCCGAAGTCTCTATTCTCCCAGGAAGCTTTTACTCGCCAAGTCCGTCTGGCTTACTCCAAGAATTCCTACACACCTTCCCTTGACCAATCCTGGCCTACTGATCAAGTTTCCTCCCACCCAATGGTTCATATATCATTGTAGCATCAATGACATCTCCCTTGCTTGCAAGGTAAGCAATTTTGTCAGTTTTCCAGGTCTCACAATAATCTAGCTTCTTAAAAAGAACTTAGAGTCTATTTCTAACTAAAGCTATCCTATTTCCTAACAGTTTCCTATGAAGAGTTTTTTGTTTGACCTCCATCCTCACCAGAGCAAACCACTTTAAAATTCCTATAATAATTTCAGTGAACAAAATAGTAAACTGTAATGGTCCCCGAGTTCTTGATTGCTCTTTCCTCCCCCAGTATATTTTCTTCTATCTCTCCGAATGTCCATCCAAGTAGGCCTATCTTTCACACCCAACCCCCCCCCCCGCTTCAACTCTTTCTTTTCTTTGTGGTGAGACACCATTATAGATTTATCTAATTATTAACGACAAGCGAACTCTTGAGTATAATGCGAAGTACCACCTATCAATATTTGAGGTAAATACTTATAATGATCAACTTGTTCGAATCTAAGATTGCCTTATGTCGAATGCAATATCCTACTTAATGACCAAAATTATACCGCAGATTTTACACAAAACAAATTATGGGACTCTATTAACTCAGAATTTAAAGGTTTTGTTGTTATATAAAATATATCCCAGATATTCTGAATAGATGTCTAAAATAAGCAAGAGCTCTCCTACAGTCTAAGATTGTATCTTTAATTAAACAAATCAAAAGAGGAGCCTCTGATTTTTATAAATATCCAAATTGTGAGAAAACATTTTATGCCAGATTTGCATACAAAATTAGGTCCACGTTTATGAATGGGCTGTAAAAAACATTCTAAGCCAATTTCAGAAGTTTTACGTTATTAAAGATAATAACCTCCAATCTTAATTGACGCCTATAAACAATAACCTTCAATTTAAAAGACTGCTGAAATTGGCGTCATAATCGATATCGCCGGAGCTGACTTTTAGATATTCGATTATCAAATCGGTGATAATGTTTTATTCACAGTTGTAAATCGATTGTTTTGGAGCTTTGGATTTGTGATGACTGCGTGAATGCAAATCCCTTGATGTCACATTTGTCCGGCGTTAATTAATTTTATTATCTACAATGGACGTATAAAAAAGCTTTTGTTAACAAATTGAATAATAACTAGCGACAATATGATATCAGAGATCAATACAAAGCAGAGCAGAGGTAATTATAATCGTATGCAGAAATAGTTTACCAGCAACAAACAATAATAGTCGTTCTTTTTCTTTCTAGTACTAGAACAAAATTTAATCGAAATCATAAGTGCCGTTTTTTTTTAGAAAATCGTTAATATGTGATTTTGTTTCTTATGTCAACTACAACCAAATTTTCACTTATTAAAAGTGAAAAACGTCTCGATGTGATCAAAATATGATTAACCAAATTGATTACAATCGTTCAACGCATTTGGGCTGTAGCATAGAACTCGGCAGACATCATTCCAAAAACCACTTTTTTGGGCTCAAGCAACCTCAAAACAGATTTTTTGACTCGGCACATATTTTTCATATGTGATTAAATTAAAACAGGCAAGAAATTTTCGTTTGGGAAAGAATAATTTTCAATTTCCAAAGCCATCATTTCACGTAGCCATGTTTAAGCATTATTTTTGTTTTCTCCACAAATAATTTAAAAGTAAAATTATCATTTTATTTTATTTTTTTAATTACCCAGTTCGTGAGAAGCCATTTTCGAGTTTCGATTTTTTTCAAAATTATATTTGAATTATTTTGAAACATCTCAAATAAAACAAAACATATACGGTGTAAATTGCACTAACTTTCTCACACACAAAACTAATAATATTTCGATTCACCTCTACTCCAATTTATACAAGAGTGAAACCCATCTTCGTTATGAATTAGATGTCCCCGTAAACCATACGGGATTACACTGATCACCAAATTTTGGTTCAAAGAATCCCACTTCATTCGCCGTGGTCTGTCTCTCTGTAAGGGAAGTGAAATAATTTCTAACTTTAAAGTAAATCTCAACATTTATAAGAGATTAAGTGGGGAAAATTGGTTAATAAATAAGAAACCATTACTTATTCATGGAGTCATTTACTGCATTCTAATCTTGTTCAGACATCAAATTGCCCAGTTCACGTTTAAAATCTTGTCGAAAATATTGTTATCGTTCAACTAACCTAATCTAAACCATTCTTCCATTTCTCGCCCCTAATACTCGGACTATTTTATAAAATAAATGGAAAAATTATGTAAATGGTTATAAAAATTACATTATTATCTTCAGTGGAAGGCTGACCTTCATCTGACAGGCCGAGGCCAATCCATCCCCTCTTACTGTCGCCAACCCCTCTGTCTTAAAAGACAGTCGGCTACTTAATTTAGTGTTGGTCTCATAGTTTCGAAAAATTCTCGTGTTTGTACCACAACTGCGAATTAAATATTCGGAACTATGGTGCACATATTCCGAGTTTAACATTTTTATATTTCGGAGTTATAGGACCTCAAGACCACACTATTGTCAGTCATTCTACTTAAATCTTCATTTTCATGTTCTGTATATATTTTGACTTTGCGTCTATTTCTACGTATTTACTTAGTTAATGTTTTCCATAACTATTTACTAACGGTGTGAAGTACTTTTGGATAACATCTGCGTTTAGTGTTCAACCAAAAAGCTGGATTCCATACGTCCCTCCCAGATTTAAATTTTACGATATAACATCAGCTTGTTATGAACTGACCTAGCCAACACATAATTCTAGATATGACGTTCTCATCACACTCGACTTTAAAGTTTCACAGTTTTGAATTTTTTTCGGGGGTGAAAAATTAGAATGTTTTTTTTTTTTTATCTGTCCCGTCGGTTACAGCATAAAAGCTAAAAGTTTGCTAAATTTGAAGTTTCTAACTCATCTGGAAGTAGGTTAGAATTTGTATATAAAAAGGGTTTTGAATTCACAAAGAACGGAAAAACTTGTAGGAGATAACCTTCTTGCCTCTTTAGGGACAGGTATGTCCGAAGTATATAGATCAACAAACATGACAATTACTAAACAGACATCATCATTCCAAAAAAAATACTTTTTAGGCTCAAATGATTATTTCCCTGAAAAACTCGATATCGAGTTTTCGACCCGGCAGTTAATTAGCTAACTCATTACGTATATATGAGAAAGTAAAATAGTAGCGGTGTTTTTGGGTCACCCTGTGTATATTGGGAGTTTCCACACTTTACTTGAAATACTGTAAAATTAATTTTCAAATGTCAGACGCACTTAAAGACATTGAAATTAAAATTAATCCCCTAATACAGAGTTGGAAAACATGAATTTCTAAACTTTAAGTATGTTATATACAAAGTGGCACTTGTATGTTGTTGAAATAAATAAAATACAGAAGGTAATCTCTCCCACTTACCTTAAGTAGATTTACTGTAGATTCAAGTATTGTGTAGCAAGTACGTACCTGCAACAAAATAATATCAACTGTAATTTTACAAAACAAAGGTTTTTCACTTATTTAACAATTTTTTTTTATTTTTGTTTTTCATGTTTAATGGAAACTTATAACTATTGTAAAGAAAGTCATGGCATGTGCAGCGACCATAATTTTTGTAACACATTTCACTGAATTTAAATTTATATATTACTAGCTGATGGCCCCAGTTTCATTGGGGATAGTTGAGATAGTTTTATAAAGAAATAATTTTTTTAGCACAATCCTAATGATGGTGCTATGGAAATAAATTATGCCCAAATACACCAAAACGCCATTTTTGATCAAAATCGACCCATAAATGACAAAGATATGATACTTGTTTTAGAGGTAAAAAAACACCCTTGGAGTGGAACATTCTCAAAACCCTTTCTTAGTACGCGTTTACAGACCTACCCCAAAACCATGTTAAAAAAATTCATAGCTCTAGGCTTCTTGGATCCAGAGATATACTTTTAATTTAAGGGTAATAAAACACCCTTGGAGTAGAACATTTTCAAAACCCTTTCTTAGTACGCGTCTACAGACCTACCCCAAACCATGTTAAAAAATTCATAGCTCTAGGGTTCTTGGATCCAGAGATTTCGTGATCAGTCAATGGCTTTTAACTTTTATGAATATAGATGTATACAGGATGTTTCCCAATGACGTTCGAAAATTCAGGATATGGTTTCCTTGTGAAACCATGATGTGAACATGTGATTCGCCTTCAGTACCGTAGCGACTTTTCTCGTTCAATAGATTTTTTCTAGTGTGTTCTAAAAATGAGTGGTATTGCTTCAGACGTGGGCACAGTGCAACGGATACTTTTCCAAAACTTCAGCAGGTCTAGAAAGACAGTGTTTTGTCAAGAGCCCAGATTTTTCTGTTGTTTAAGGTATTTTCAGAAGGAAGAGAGTCGGAAGATGAACCATGCAGCGGAAGATCTTCATCTTCAAGAACCGTAGAAAATGTTCACAGAATTTGAAATCAATGAACATGATAAAATTTGTGAGAGCTTATTCCGGCCATATCTAGGATTTCTTCTTTTCTTAAACTCAAATTAATAAGAATACATAGGCTGAATAAGAAAATACAAAAATTACAATTTTCTCAACATCGGCTCTAAGGATTTTCAACAAAAAATTCCCCAAGTAGATTCTATGAACCCGCACAAAACGTATTGGTCCCGACTTCACCCAAAACGCCGAATTGTAAGTTATACCTAAAAAAAACAATAAAATGGAGCTGTTATAAAAATGGAATTTTTCAAAATAGACTCAACCGATTTCGTCAAAATTTTACAGGAATGTGACGATTAATGGCCCGAACCCGTGTACAAAATACCGATTCAGGAATAACTGGCAAAAACATAAAACCTAGAATTTATCACACAGGCAAAGCAAGTTTAGTCCTTTATTTAAATCAATAAATATTTGCTTAAAGACAACGCCTATCGTTCATTTTCACTCTGATCGATAATACCGACTGACAACTACTTTTGATTCGTTGTTATATGAATTAGAGGAGGGTAAGTGAACAAGTTTTGATACAGTTTATCTAACTCATTGGTTGACCAAAACATATATCCGCTCACGTATCAATAACTTCCAATGATTGACAATCCCGAGAGAACCTAGCTGGATCTACACTTTGTAGCATTCAGTCTTGATGTAGATCCCTCTCGACCAAATATTGTTCTTTTCCAACCCTAAAGCTATTAGAGAATTCGAGGGGAGGAATAGAGGTTTTTATTTTTATACTCTTTTCTATCTTAAGGCGATGATGAACGAAATGTTTTTTTCCCCCTTTAAATAACACGAAAAAATAATGTTAAAAGACATTTTATTTTTAAATATTCAATTCGAATTAACTGGCCAGTAAATGTTTCCGCACTGAGGGAAGATATGTTTTACAAAAACGTTGTTTCATTTTCCAATTCATTTGCTAACAAATCGGGGAGATCATAAAAAGGACTGTAAAATATAATTAGTGATGTATATTTAATTTATTTAAAAGAGAACATATTTATATCATGTCAGATATAAAAACGTACGTAATGTATGCCAGCCACTTTTAATTTTGAAAAAAAAAATACCTGGTAACTAAAAGTGTTTGCAAAAGAGGCAAGTGGCCAGAAATAAATTCAACATCCATCAGGCTTACCTACATAACCAATAACGAACCTGTCGTCATTATCTTTAAACCACAACCAAGTAATTAGATAATGTAATTCATGTAATTTAATTACTTTATATTGTTCAAGCCGTTACTCATCATCTCATACCATCACCCATCCAAGTCTGTAAGTTATCAACAAATTGGTGTTGTTAATGTCAAGTATTTACAATAATATTTCAAATATACGACCTAGACTGGGAATTGAACACAGAACCTTTAGCTTTACGCGCCAATGTTCTACCAACTGAGGTATCCCCAGCATAGGGCGTACACTTCCCACTTGACTTTGCTTATTGCTGCGATTTCAACTAACGAGGGTAATTAATTTGTTAACACAAAAACAAAAATATGATATTCGTGTAGTTACGAGATCCGAAGCGAGCGTAGAAGTGTGGACGCTTTTTCACGTACGCACAGCTTCGAGGCCCTCCAAAATGACGAGGGACGAGAAACTGACACGAGCGAAGCGAGTGGCAACTTTTAAATGTATACACACCAACGAAGCCTGAGTAGTCCATTTTAAGAGAGAAGTGATATACACACCTACTAGGTTCAGAAAACCCGTGTAACAACTGTTGTTTTACACAACTGAGTAAGACCCTTTGATATGTAAATACAATTTAACATTTCCCACAAAGCCCAGGAAAACAACTTTTGGGGATTACATTTACAGAATCTGCTTTGTACCATGATGGGTTTTCCATCGATTTTTTGCTGTTGGTAAACTTCCCCACGTGTTGATTGGAGATTATTGTTACAAATGTAAATATAGAGGCTTAATCCATCAATCTATCAGGTCGCTGTAAATTCTCACCAAATCCCTTTATAACAAAGAATTAAAGTTGGTTTATTGAAGCTGGGATAGAGGCACTGCCACATCAAAGGCTATTCAATTTTGTTGGACAGTGTATAACAAACCTAACCTAATTGTAGTGGCAAGTTGTTTTTGTTAATAAAGCACAGTGCGGGAATTGTAAATATAGAAAATCCCATTTGGCTATTTTCATTACAAATACAATGTTATACGATGATAAACAATGTTAAGCAATCAGCTGCTTGCAACAATGAAAATACTCTTAAATTTTGTTTGTGGATTTTAGGTTAGTTTTAACTGTAGGAGACTTGTGTCAGCTGAGAAAATCCGTATTGTGTTTAGAATGTTCGAACTTTACAGAACACAAACTACGTAAAAAAAAAAAAACTAATTTTTGTGTGAACGTGACTTAATTTCGATAGACAAATTCAATATATTGTTTACCCATTACATAACTTTATATCTTATGTGGTAAATAAATATACCCAACGAAATTAGCGCCGTTTCATTTCATCGTATTAACTACAGTTACGCCCACTACCGCAAATAAAAACTAAATTTCATTCCTTACAAAGAGCTTTGAGTAAGAACCACAGTAGAGCAGCAGCACATCAAAACCTAACCTAATTTCAGTGGTTAGATAATTGCATTGTTCCAAGCAAATAAAAACTAAATTTCATTCCTTACAAAGAGCTTTGAGTAAGAACCACAGTAGAGCAGCAGCACATCAAAACCTAACCTAATTTCAGTGGTTAGATAATTGCATTGTTCCAAGCAAATAAAAACTAAATTTCATTCCTTACAAAGAGCTTTGAGTAAGAACCACAGTAGAGCAGCAGCAGCACATCAAAACCTAACCTAATTTCAGTGGTTAGATAATTGCATTGTTCCAAGCAAATAAAAACTAAATTTCATTCCTTACAAAGAGCTTTGAGTAAGAACCACAGTAGAGCAGCAGCAGCACATCAAAACCTAACCTAATTTCAGTGGTTAGATAATTGCATTGTTCCAAGCAAATAAAAACTAAATTTCATTCCTTACAAAGAGCTTTGAGTAAGAACCACAGTAGAGCAGCAGCACATCAAAACCTAACCTAATTTCAGTGGTTAGATAATTGCATTGTTCCAAGCAAATAAAAACTAAATTTCATTCCTTACAAAGAGCTTTGAGTAAGAACCACAGTAGAGCAGCAGCAGCACATCAAAACCTAACCTAATTTCAGTGGTTAGATAATTGCATTGTTCCAAGCAAATATAAACTAAATTTCATTCCTTACAAAGAGCTTTGAGTAAGAACCACAGTAGAGCAGCAGCAGCACATCAAAACCTAACCTAATTTCAGTGGTTAGATAATTGCATTGTTCCAAGCAAATAAAAACTGGATAATAATAGTTGCAAACTATTTACGATATTCCTTCAAGTGTTTTAACAATATTAAAGTTTATTGGAGAAAATTAAATTTTAAAACTTAATAACAATTCGTTTGGAACTAGAGACCTGTTGTAAATCATTATAGCACAAGCTTCGACTTATAAATAGGCTAACAAAATTAGATTTAGTGTTATTAAGCTACTTACCCAACCCACACACAGGTTAACTGAATTCCTTATCTCTACTTTCAATATAGCGACTTGACTCAACAATCCTTGAGTAAGCATCCTACTCCTCATTGGTTGACCCCCTCTAAAGCGAATATAGGCGGTACACTTTAATTCAAATATATTTTATTTTACCGAGTGATCAGCTTAAAAGAGGCCCGGGTCTAATAATGTATCAAAATTAGGTGTGTGGCGTACTACATGTGGGTACCCTAAGTTGCCTACCGCGTGATTCTAAGGCGCAAGGTGTTTCATAACAAAACAAGAGATAACAAACAGTGGGGAAGAAACCTTCCCCTCTACCAATGACTACATAAATACTATAAGACACGACATAGGATAGGGAAATAGTCTACGCTTTACGGGTGCTGTTCGTCACAAGTTTGACACACAGCTATCAGAAAGCGCTTGCAGCAGGTGCTTGACTGTACGCATCCCACTTGGTTGAGACTGTACAACTGTTGACACAGCATAGTCAGTGTTGTCAGTTCGTGCGCTGAGATAAGCGATTCTCGACCTTCCCTCGCATCTCTGGTCCCATATGTGGCATCAGTGCGCAACTGAAACATTGTTTGACCGTAGAGCCACCTAGCGCCAGTCACATCAACTTCAGATTCTCTAGCAAAGAGCGACAGCTCCACACCCTAGCGGGTATTGGTCAACTCAAGAATAAGCGTAGAATATTTAACATGGCCATGTCGTGTCTTATAGTATTTATGTAGTCATTGCCTCTACTCAAGGAGAGGAAGATAGCCGTGAACCTCCCAGCAGAGTGCGTGCAGCCTTCAGGGAGTAGGGTTGTATGTTATAGGCATTTTAGTATCGATTATTTAACCGTAGACTCGAAATGGACACTTCCGTCAGAATAATGGGTCTAAGTCCAAAGGAGTTTCAGCCGGAGCGCATTACCTATTAATTATGTGATGGATTAAACATCCGCGTCCAAAATTAAGTGAAATCGTTGATTATGCCGAATCACATATGGCTTGGTGCAATAGTAATATAAGTGTAGTCCCTAATTACATATATTAAGTTTAGCGTATAATTAGATTAAATAATAATAAGGCTTAGTCTGGTGAAACAAATCAAAAAGAATTGGAAAATTAAATCGGTGATTCCCGTTCCTCTGGGCAATCGTCCTTACAGATCCTTCCTAATATTATGGTAGTATTGATTAATATAAATGGCTAAATGATACAGTTTCAACCAAGGGCGACCTACCCTATGTATTTAAACCATTTCAGCCATTGTTGTACATTAATTTGTACAACTGGATCAGATGATTTTAATTGATAACTTCAGTTAGTTAAATTTGAGGACATCATTTTGCGCAGTATTGATCAAATTAATTGTGTAGTACATTTAAAAATGCGTACTACCGTATAAGAGCGAGTGTTTATTGACGAAAACTGTTCTTACAAACAGTGCAGAGAAGTATTTGTTATACAATTTGGTAAAGAAGCTCCAGTGACAAGTGTTATTCAGAAACTGATTAAGAAGTTTCAGTAAACTTGCTCAGTAACGGACAAAAAACGTGATAGGGACGAATCTATCTTAACAGAACAAAAATTACAACACGTTAAAGCTGATATCAGTAGATCTCCTGTGAATGTTGAGACGTATCAAGATATCATTCAACAATTCATTGTTCTGCTTGAACAAGATGAGATATGTTTCGTGAATTTTTTTAATGAAATAATTATTTCCAAAGGATTTTGGCCACTGAGATCTCCTGATCTGTCTAGTTTAGATTTCTTCTTATGGAGAGTTGTTTGATAAATTAAGTAATCAAAAGTAATCGACACATTTTATTTAGATCAGTGAGGTAACTCCATGAAAAGTGTCCAGAAGCACGGTGAAGCGCGTTGACAAGTGTATGGATGTTAATAGACATCGCTTTGTATTGTAAGTTTTGATGATGAATAAAATAAAATAAAAATCTTCAGTGAAATAATGTTCTTTATTTTTAATAGGCTACATTTTATTACCCGGGGCTCTTTTAAGCTGATCACCCTGTATTTGAACATAATTTGCATAGATAAATAAAATTATGTTGTACATTTGTTTTCCTGATTTTTAAAACTTGTTTTACACAATTAACATTTTATTTGTACAAAACAGTACAACTCGACGGGACGTTTCAATGACCAAGTTATCACAAACATATAAACCCCTCTGACACTGAACTATAAGTGGCAAAACCAATGCTTCACACAGATAACAACAGAGAAACAATTTGACCACGCCCCCAATGCGATCGTAAGTTTCACCATTAAAGTTTTGACCACTTTTAAGGAATTTTCCGGACATTTTGGAAGATATAGGCTACTTTTGTTTTATTATTTCAAGATTTGTTTACAACTCTTTGCTTTTTCCTCCAGCATTTTCAATAGTAATGTCTAAGAAAATATGCGTTGTGCAGACAAAATTACAATGAAAGTTAATTCAAAAAGTAAAATGAACTGATGCAAAAATTCGACGACGTCAACTGGAATCGAACTTGCGAAAGACTCATAACACCGACAACACTAAGCCGCTTTCTAAATTAGTTTAAAAACCATCACACGTAAATAACCCAGATTTCTACACCCTCGCATCAACCAAATTTGATCTTACGCCATTCAGGAATGAAATGACGTTCTATTAGCATTTTTATGAATCTATCCTGATTGGGTGTGGCTTTGCAACGCGAGGGGTGTTTAATAAACAGGTTTTTGGATGATCCATTATATAGGGTTTAAATTATGATGAACATTATATAGAATAATATTACCTACCAGTATATAAATAGAAAAACCAAACTTTACACTAACAGGGCCATAACTGAAATTGAATTTCCGTTGAATTCAATAAAAAACTTGAATCGAATTTCTTTCTAAGAATATTAATCAAAAATTTACTCTCTTATCAATTCTTTACCGGAATGTCACAAAATCCCCTCTCTCCCACGTTTTGTACAGTTTCTATTCTACGAAATATAGAATAAGTGAAAATGCAGACTTCTGTTTTTTTGACTGTTTTTCTCGTTTCATGGCCTCAAGAAACTGAAAAAGTTATTTTCTAAATCCCATCCGCCATTAGTCATTGTCGCCTGTACGTAAACATGATGGCTGCTGCAAAAATGTATAAAGATATACGAAATTAGCACTATAATGTTCTATAAAAACCTATAGAAATTTTAAAATAATCAAAAATGTCAAAATAACGATTTTATGTCGTGTGGTATTTAACTTGCAACACACTAAATTAGATAACAAATTACAAATATAACTTCTAAATATAATGTTACCAATCTCATAATTTTACGATGACAAATAGCGAAGTTATTATCGAAAATGTAATTTTAAACCCTGTCGTTCCAAGAGTTACTAGATTCAGAGCTATACAAGAACGTAGCGATCGGAAACTCCTTCACATAAGTACAGCTTTGAGGCCCGCTAGATCCGAGACGAAGTCCTACACATCTACAAGGCCTGTTAGGGTTTTACCGACGTCAAGAAAATAGCGATTTTCACAATTACGCGTCTAGAAAAACTGTGTTAAAGAAACTTACACTACTGGATAAATCCCCTTGATCTACCAATACCATTTAAGAAACCAGTTTTAGGCAATAAATTTAGAGGATCTGCTTGTGATACACTGTATGATGGGGCTGGGTAAGTACTATAGCGACACACTACCACTTTGCCATCGTTAACGCTAAATTAAATTGTTGTACATATATAGATATATTTATATTTAATTGTCTATTGTTTTGTAGTCTATACTCGTTAATAACGCACAGCGAGAGGGAGAGAGACCAATGAGAGGGACGTTCATAGTGGAGGACATGCGTACGTCGCTTCAAATGTCATATAAATACCGGCCTGGCTTGCTTTAAATTCATTGTTCCACAGAGTCACCAACTACATTCCCCCCCCCTCTCTCTCTCACTGTCTATATTACTTAAAAGACCAAAAAAAATTGTCTTACAAACCCTTTGTATACAAAAATTGTTTTTCAAACCCTAATATTAACGAATGTTTAGAAAAATGTTTGAAAAGTCAAGACCAAATGCAAATGAAGGTATTGAAGAAAAATGTTCAAAGACGAAGACTATCTCGAGAATGGATCCGCTTGTCAGAGGTTATGTCTTGAAATAATTTTAGCAATTCCATTCAATTTAAAAATATAATGGTAGCAGTACTTTCTCTAGGAAGAACATTTATTTAAATAATACCAGTGAGAGGAAAAAAAGATGAACTGCTTCAAATAAAAAAAGAGATCTGACTTGAAATTTAGGAAATACCGCCGCCAGCTACAACTGTTGAAATAAGGGGTGAGGAAAAAATGAAAAGGGAGTGACAACTTATGGTGCGAGAGAAATTATTAGAAATGAGAAACATTTTATAATGACTTGTTGACACTTTAATGTAGGACATTGTGTAATTATAGTGAAATACATATTTATAAGCACGATTTGAGTTTTGCTCGTTTCGCATAATACTTCAAAACATAACTGACATGTTATTGAAGTTGTAAAACTGATTTTTCTTTATAGTTTATAAGATATATATACTGTCTACAGACTATAGTGGAGAAATTTTTTTTTAATATGGGTACTTACCCAGCCCGAACATACAAGCAGATTCTCTAAATGGAATGCTCAACAGTTGGAATGTTACGTAACCACACTAAATCACACAACACAGTTGGCAAGATGAATAGTTAAAGTTGAAGATATTAATGAGGCGTAACACTTGTGGCACTACCTGTGCGGCATCCTGTTGTAACAACTTTATCAATTTCCTGCAAAGCGCTTATCTTCCAAGTTGCTTTCTGCATATCAATTGGAAAGGATTAAAAGACTGCAGACCGTTCACTAGATTTATCTATTTTACACTAAAGTCTACTTAGATATTCTGATTTGTTTAAATGGAAATTTTATCAGGATGTAAAAGTTATAAATACCAAAGCTATTCAAACTGGAGACAAACACTTATGATCTTGCAGTACCAAGATGCAAATGATTAATGAATCCCTCTGTCATCTTATTATTTTCTTATCGGAAAGATAAACTGATGCTATTAAATGAGAATTTATTACTAAATATCATAAATATATAGAATCTAGTTTATGTGCGCAATCATAGTACTTACCCGATTTCATCATATAGTGTAATACAAACAGGTAAATGTAATGTCTAACAGTTGGATTCTTGGCATTTTAGCAATGTTGAATTGTATTGCTAGATCAAGGGGTCTTCGCACTCCGTAATTATTAAATTAATATGTAGGTGTGATTCCAAAATGGTCAATTAGGCTTTTTGTCTAACCACTTGTCTAATCCTAATTCCACTTTATCCATTCCGCGTAAGTCTAAATTATTATCATTAAGTTATTTAGTTACAAATTAAGTTTATTTCGTCAAATATAGCTGGTCAGGTGAGACAAACCCGCGATATAGGAGCGGGATGCGGCATGCCAAGCTGAGAGGTTGCATGATGGGAATATTGTAGACCACGGACCACTCAAACAACATAAAGTCAAATTAATTACAATACCTAAGCAGATAATCCAAACAAAAGCCTTTCGGCTACATCTTCCAAGTAGTTACAAAGGAAAAGTTGTATTAACTATTTCATAAAACACGAAGGTACATCAAACTCCTAACTATTGATTAACCTAAAGGGAAACATAAATTCGAAGGAAGATATTATCTTGTTGATAAAGAAGAAGCATATCAATGCCACATCCAGTCACCAGAGAGCAGATAAGTCAACAAGGAAATAGATAAAGTTCTACCTAACTGGAAACCAACTTGAGCTAATTATTTAACTTTAGAATATGAATTTCAGTGAAATAAAGTTGGTCATACTGATAACATCGCTTATATTCCTGCAAACATCATCTCTCTCTCTCTCTTGTACATTGCCGCAACTTGTAATTGGAAACCGTCAGATTACGAAACAGTTTTACATTGAAAAAGTTTTTGGAGTAGATCTGAATTGCTTCAATATTTCTCTGGGAAAATCAAAATGAATCCTAACTGGTGTTAGTTCATTTTTACTCTTTTACAGATACAATAATGTGTCGAGTTTTTCGTGGAAATATCGGTTTACCAAAAAAAAAATTACAAAAAGAGTCTGTTGGTCCAGTACTTAGGGTGAGTGAAAAGTTAATGAAAGGCTGAGGAACGTACTTAATTATAGCATTATTTTGTGTTGGGGGCATAAGAGGAGTTTATAATTTACAAAATATATTTCACTTGATAATGATATTATGGTATGTTATGCACTGGTGGGGGGGGGTCAAAATAGAACCATAATTGTTTTTTTTAAAGTGTATGTATTGAAGGTATTTTCAACCTATATTTGAATTTAATGTTGCTTTTTGAATAATCTGAGTTGTGCGAGGAGGGTGGGAAGCAAAACCAAAATTTTAAAATAGGGAATTTCCATGTACGGTGTTAAATGAAAATTAATTTGTATTCAAACTTGTCTAATGCTGTTTTTTGTAAAACCTTCAATATAGGAGGCAGGGGGGTACGAAAAGTATCTTAAGAAATCACATAAAATCTTGTCTTCTTATAAAAATAAATAGACAATTATTTCCAAGTTTTACAATAAATCCAACATAAGTATTTAGGTTTCAACAATACAAAGTAATGTTTTATTTGTGATATACTCTTGTTCCAGTTTAGGGTTAGGAATCGTTCCCACACCATTGCAAGAACATTAATTTCCTTTCTGTTCTGTTATATAATAAAATGTGTTTTTTAGTTAAACAGCGCAGTAGGCTAAATTTCCATCGACTTATTTACTTTATAAGTTTCCAAATTATTATTCATAAACTATCAAAGCTGGTGCTCCATGTGTAAGTGGATTAGATTTGTTATTCGTGTGTTTCATTTAAGATAGTCTTGAGGGACTGTTGCCATCGCCAAACTTTCCATACAGTCGGGTAAAGAAGCTTACGTCTTAGCAACAATGAAAACCACAACTACACAATTAATTTTATATTTAATCCGTGCAGAAGAGAAAAAAATGTTTTTAATGTGGCTAGTAGCAGCGGAATCCCCGCACATTCTCCGACGTTCTCTACTAAAGTGAAAACCAATTAAACATCGATAGCCAGAACAACCACATCCGTGCAGAAGAGAAACAAATGTTTTTAGTGCGGCTAGTAGCAGCGTAATCCCCGCATATTCTCTGAAGTTCTCTACTAAAGTGAAAATCGATCAAACAACCGATAGCTAGAACAACCAAATCCGTGCAGAAGAGAAACAAATGTTTTTAGTGCGGCTAGTAGCAGCGTAATCCCCGCATATTCTCTGAAGTTCTCTACTAAAGTGAAAATCGATCAAACAACCGATAGCTAGAACAAGCAAATCCGTGCAGAGGATAAACAAATGTTTTTAGTGCGGCTGGTAGCAGCGTAATCCCCGCATATTCTCTGAAGTTCTCTACTAAAGTGAAAATCGATCAAACAACCGATAGCTAGAACAACCACAATACTTTTTTAACGTAATTAAAAAGAAAATTGAAAAGTTTATCGTATATTTACGCACCAGTTACAAATCCAGTCCAAACAAAACATCTGTTAACTGGACTTCGCTTCAGCGGATTCAATGCTTTCATAGAGTGCATTCATACAGCACGTAATATTCACATCGCTGGTTTTATAAGCACGCCCACTCTAATAATACTTTCTCATTAATGTATGTAGAGTGCGTCGTTTAAATCTGGATATCTCGCCTCGTGGTACTTACCCAGCCCAGTAAACAATGTAAGACAAAGCAGATACACTCAACGTAATGCACAAAAGTTGATTTCTTGGACCTTGATGGAAATGTTTAACTGTATTGGTAGTGAAGGGTAAGTTTCTTCAAAAGAACCTTAGGGGGCCTCGAAGCTGTACATATGTAAGGAAGTCTTCATTCGCTTCGCTCGTGTTGGTGACTCGGTCGTGCCGGATCTTGTAAATAATAAATTATCTTGAGACGTCATTTGAAATTTTTACATTTTTGAGAAAAACTCTGTCATCGTGGAGAAGTGGGGTTGGTTACCATCACATGCAGAATTGAAATCTATAAATTTGTATCTAATCTAGTGTTATAAATGTAATATCACACGAATGTGGGAAGGAAAAAAAAAAAAAAAAAAAAAAGGGGGAAAGGGGGAAAAGTGTAAAATGACCGCCACTTTGACATTTTCAATCCGATTTTTCTGAATTTCTAAAGGATTCTTCTTATCAGCAAACTGTAGTCCCCTGTACATAATTTCATATTCCTATCTTACTTTCTGAGGTCGTTATCGTGCTTACCTACAGACGACGACGACGGAGAGATGGCGTGTTCCCTGAGGCCATGTGACGTGAAGATCAGTCTAAAAATGGAAGTTTATTACTAAATTACTTACGTCTTAGAAATCTTGTGTTTAGTATTTATTTATTGATATTTCATTACAGCTGTTTCGGTTTAACATATACCATCATCAGATGAAACAACACGTTTACACAACACACTGATACACATTTGACAAAAATAAATAAACATAAAATGTTTGGTACTGCAATAGAAGTCGAAAATACTAAACACAAGATTGCTAAGACGTAAGTAATTTAGTAATAAACTTATTTTAAAGCATTCATAAGGCAATATGGAATTTATAAAAATGGAAGTCGAGATTTTTGAAGATTACTAACTACGAATAGTGAAAAAGCAAACCTTGAAGAACTTTAGTATTAGCTTATATACAGGGTGGATGAAAAGTATGAGAACGACTTAATTTCTCGTATATAAGGGAAATTTGAAGGTAGATGTGATTGGAAAACGTACTCCATTTAAAAATACTATTTTATTATGATTTCAAAAATTTGGTCAACCATCTTGAATTTAACTTTATTTTTTTAATGGAAAGGTGGTCGGTCATGTGATACATCATTTAAATGTAGAAATTTAAGACAAAACCTACAGTTAAAAGCGCACAACCATATCTCAAACCGTTTATTTACATTTAAACATTTCATTTAATGTAAAAATAAAAGTAGATTAAACTTCTTACCTCTCAAATTTTACTGTTCAAAAAATTTATAACTATCAAACAATCAAAATAATTAATACCTTACGTAGAAACAGGAAAAGTCACATGGGACCATATATGGCGACTGGTAAATATGGGGGCACCATTACAGTGTTGTTTTTAAGCCAAAAATAACATGGGGGACGGCCATCAAAGGAGTCAAAGGAAATCTTACTGTAAGCATACGTTGAAATGTACATCAAATTAAAGGTCTTTATTGGTAGAGTACAATGCCGCAAACAACAACTACCCTAAAGCAAGTATGTTTCCTGTTTGCGGGATTACCCCATATCAGTCACAAACTTTCTCTTTTAACATGGTTAAACCACTTTCCTTGTTTGATTTGATATGAACCCACCCTATTTTAGCTAGGGTGAACCTACCAGATCTCGTAACTATACGAATATCATATTTCCATGGACATTTGTCGTCATAGAGATGTGGGGTTGGTAACACTGCATAGAAAATTGACATCTACACATTTTTATCTAATTTAGTGAGTTATAAGTTGAATAACATACGAAGTATGAACAAAAAACTGTTTAAATGGCCGCCACTTTTATATTTTCACTTCGATTTTTACTGAATTTCAATAGGGTTCGATATGAGCACACTATAGTGCTCTACACCAAATTTCATGTTCGTAAATTAATTTCTGTGGTCGCTATCATGTTTATAAACAGACGACAACGAAGACGGATGGACAGAAAAGTCCTTCTTGTCGGGAAAAGTGAAACTAAGTCAAAAAAAGGAAATCGATATTTTTTACGATCATTATGAAAAATATGCCAAATATATTTTGTTCTATTTTGAAAATTCTTCATTATCTATGTACTTTAAAAGGGCTAAGATGAAATTTAACTGTTATTTACGCACTTGCATCCACATTTACCTGCAATGAACACTCAATTTTGTACCAAAATTTAATTAAAAGTTTTTGAATAATCAACATACATACGATTTATTTTAAACCGTTCAAATTTGAGACCACGCGCTGACCAGAGAAGCTGTCTTAGTTTGTTGAGGTTTGACCACGCCCACTTCATTGTTTACTTTGTCCCACAAAGTATCACTTACCACTGCTTGTAGTCGGACAACATTCTTCAGCCAAGGGGGCGTAGTCCCTAGTCAATAATTATAGCTTTGGTACACGACTAGTCTGGTCTGTCAGCACACGGGGTAACTCAACCGTATAATAAGCGAGAAGTGCGGCAATTTGAAGCACTAATACAACCAGCTGGCTTATTTGTATAGAGAAACATCAAGTTACAACAAATGTTGGTTTTATAAACTAATATATGAAGCTGTTTCTTTCTACATAACTTTTATTGAGGTACCGTTGTAATTATATGACTTTATTACTAACTTTCATTAGATTGTGTAAAACTGTACCACTTAAACTGCCATAACTTTTTTTTTCTTCTTATTCAAAGGTTAAAAACCTTTCGAATACTCTAATAGCTTCAGGGACGAAAAAGAACAAGAGTTGATCAAGAGTGCCGTGTTAGAAAAGATAAAAGAGAGGAATCTAAACCTC